>CAEFZX010000277.1:0-37587 GCA_903066825.1 Alfaro cultratus | reverse complement strand
ACAAATCTCTTCACAGTACGATGATAACGCTTCAGTTTTCATTAAATATCTAATGTTTTCATACCTTGTCATACGGCACTACACTATCTGATGATTTTCGTCAGCAGAGATCCTTTCTCTTCCCATATTGCTTGAAACCTGTGGCCTGCTTAATAATGTGGAACATCCTTCTTAAGTAGATTTCCTTTAATTGAGCTCACCAGACAAATTAATCAACCCAGCTCTCTGAAATCAATTACAGTGATTCAAAGAGCCCTGACACACAATACCATCTATAAATTTAAGCACAACAAAAAATTTAATCTTTATGACACTTTAATCCAATTTGCATAATAATTTGGGACATGGTGTAGTTTGGAAATTGTAACCATTAATTTATCTATGAAAAGAAAAATAAATGACAGTTATGGTGCAAAATGAAAATGTTACTTCCATAATAAATACCAACTTTTCATGTGACCTTTAAGTTTGAATATATAAACACAGTTTCTCTGATCACTGGTCAAAAAGAAGCATTTTTTGTCAGAATTTGAAAAAGTGATCCATCAAATTTTAGCCCATCATGAAGAGAAGAGGATCTGTGTTGTTTAAGGTGTCAGTAAAATAACATTTTACACTTTCTCTTGACTTCTATACAAAATATTTGGCCACAAGCATAGTACCCTTCAAAACTGTATACCCAACATCAACGTATGTACATGCCTAAGCAGGAAATATGATATCTAAGAACGTCTTTACTCTGAGGGGTAAAAATGGAACAATTTGTTTTGGGAAAAAGAAGACTGTAAAGCTTCCCCCTTTTTTGGTGGAAGATACTGCAGAACACAGATCGTTTATGCAGTTCCCCATGCTACTTTATGGGGTACAGCATTTCCCCTGCATAAAAAGAAAACTCCTACATTATTGTTAGTTTACCATCTTTGCTAAATAGTACTAGATATAAGAATGCTTATTCTGTTTGCCTCTTTTAAAGTACACGGACAGCTCCAATGAATTGCCTAGAAAAAATAACATCTGAATCTGGAATCAGACCTCAGACAAAACTGGAAACTGGTATTGACCAGGAGACTGATTGGTGATTAGTGGCATGTTCATTATGACTTACCTGGTTCAACAGTATACAATCCTGTCTTCAAGTAACCTGAAAATACAAATGTCTTCGGTATTTTGTTCTATCATTTGAATGCCAAACAAGAGCTTTTTTTGTCTTTTTCTTTCTTGTCCAAAAATGCAGTTGAGCAATTTTTTAAGTATTGATTACCATTTCTATTTCCAGTTTGCCATAGACACATTTGCGGCTTTGTTTTCACCCACGAGAAGCTGCTTTGTTTTCCAAGCAGAACAAAATGACATGCAAGTACTCTATTCTGTAAGACTGCTCGCAGATGCACAATAATTGGTATCAGATTGACACATAAGTAGGCTCAATCTACTTATAATAACATGGGAAATACCACAATGACTAACACCATGCTAGAACAACACTAAAAACGGTACAACAGCAGCCAACACAGCGTCAGTTTTTTACATTGCCCAGGGTTAAACTCCAATCTGATGTGATAAAAGACTGCTAACCTTCAAAGACGCTTTGCCATCCATTTTCCTGCGTAGATCTACTTCCAAGGATTGATCCCTCCGTCTGTCTCCTGAGGAGGGATCATATACTACTCTGTAAATAAGGATTCAGCCTGCACTGACAAACATCATTGTGCAGGGGTATCAGGCCTAGGATCTAATATCGTTTCTCAGCAATACATTCAATTTGCTTATTCTGAAATGTCTGAGTAAAAGTGAAGCAATAGATGCTGTCTAGAAATATAATTCTGCCCAAATTTTTGGGCTGGATTATACTTTTTTGAGGTATACATCATTGTCTGTTTAACTTGAGGTCACTGACTTAATTAAGAAATTGTGAATTTCACTGAAGTATCTTAACAAATATCATTTTGGTGCTTTTCAAAGAGCTTTGTTACCATTTTATCAAGTCTGAACCAGAGCTCATGTATGATGTCTGATTAAAAAAAGAAAAGAAAGGGTGATACTTCATATAGATCGTCCATCCAAGGGTTGATTTTTTTTCCTTTTATATTTTTTTTTATAACACCAACTGCAAATCTTGATTACATATTGTTATGAAGATCTCTAAATAGGCCACCAATCTTTTTCACTCTCACAAGTGAAATGCTGCTTTTATTGAGCTTTTATAAACATTTTCTGTTACTTTCTGTAAACACATTCAAATCACTCAATTAGTATTTAAGTTTAGCTTTCAGTTTATTTTCAGAAAATAAACTGAAAGCTAATCAAGGAGCATTTACTTGATTCTGTCAAGTAAATGTGAAGTTTATTATGTTTTGCATAATGTTACCTTATGCAAAACAATAAGGTAACATTATGTGGCTAGAAATAGTCCACATGGCTGTATTGGAGTGACAAAAAGTACTGTACCTCCTTGATTCAATTATAATTTTAGTATTTTGTATTTAATTTATAATCACTGTATTTATTTTTGCGAAGATCCACTGATCAGGCTTTCGCTGGCTGATGAGATTACTTGTGTCCTTTTAAAACTGACCTGATGATATTCCTTTTGACATTTTCTGACTTTTTTCTTCCCTAAATAGAATATCACATGAAAAAAGAAAATGTTGATTCTTTGATACACTTCATAGTAATAAATGGATGCTCTTGGATGATGGAATGATGGAGATAAAGTGTTGGGAGTTCTTAGTTTCACTGAATGCTTTTAAGCAAATAAGAAAATAAAGTTCTGCTCTCTTTAGTGTTTCCACTGAACAGATCCAGTGAAGGGCAAATGGGCTCATTCTAATATCTGAATGATTTTTTGGTACATTACTTATTTTTGATCTTTATTTGCTACTTAGTAGGTAACTTTACAAAATAGGGTTTCCAACAAGCCTATTTTAAAACAAAGAAAGAGTAATAGTTTATTTATACTTTTGGGTGTCTGTGTCAAAAAAACAAACAAAAAAAAAACAGAACAGTCTTTCTAGGTTTTAGAAGCATATCTAACTGGGTTTAGGGGGCAGAAATGCTTGTAACAATTAGAACGTGCCATCCTGAAGATTACATACATGAAATAATGAGCCCAAAAGACAATTGCTGTAATAAATTTGAGTTCATTAAATTACAATGTAAGGTGGATCGGATGAAGTTGAAGGGATGTCTAAATCGTATCCCAATCAGCTTGAGGTCTCGTTGATGATATTTTTGGTGGATTGTTCAGGTTTTCTTTGCCTTTCGGAGATGTTGGAGCCACTGTTCATCCTTTCTTCTCAGTAATACATAGCAACACAGCATTACCTGAACAAAAAAAAATGTAGTCATCTGTGGATTAACTTATCTGATGTGACTGCTAATGGCTTTACTACAGGAATTTGAGGATTTGACTGATGTCACTGCTTAGCTTCACGTAACAATATATTCATAAATGAAGAAAAACGGGGTGTGCTGCATGAAAAGCAGTTCCAGGGACGTCATACTGCAGAGCACTTATAAGTAAGCAAGCAAGTCCTTGTCCTTTTCCTTGATGATTCTAGAGACTAGATCAGAAGCTTAACTAAGCTTACTAAGGCTAGGTAGCAAAAGTGTTTGACTACTGCTGTCTTCAGATGAGTCATTTTTTCTATTTTATTTGAAAAATCAAGGTACTAGAGACTGAAGTGAAAACAAATAGGCACAGAATCCATATTGCTTCAGGTGCAGACTGAAGTTTCCACAGTCAGAGTTGCTTTGCGGAGCCATGTTATCTCTTGGCATTGGTCAACTGTGTGACTCGGTACCTGCCAACAATAACAAAAATCCCCGTACCATTAAAGATTATGGATCCAGAATGCTCGATTGTTCATCAATCAAACCCAAACTCCACACAGAATCTATGGAGTATTGTCAAGAGAAAAATGAGAGATATTGGAGCTGAGGCTGCAGCTAAAGGCTGCTTTTAAATCAACCTGGGCTTCAGAAACACATCAGCAGAGCTGTAGACTAATCCCCTCAATGCCACACTGCATTGATGCAAGAGACCCAACACAAGAGACCCAACTGCAGATACAGTATGGAATATTGAGACACTTTTCAGAAGACTCACATTTCTACATACAATTTTGATTCACAGATGCACACATGTTGTTCTTCATTTTGGAACGTCATTAACATGATGACGAATGATCACTACCCATGTTGCACACTGAACTATTGAATGCATCCAATGTAACAAACATCGCGCTTTTTTTTCCTATAGGCAGAGGCGGCGCTGGGCTCTTTGTTTTCCTGTCTCAGTTGTGTCACTCCTCGACCTTGGTGTTCTATAGCTGCTGGGGATGAGAGATGGTGTTAACACTTCTAAAGGCGTAAATCACCCCTCTCTACCACTCTGTCCCCCCCTCCACCCTTCCCCTGCGCTCTCTCCGCAATGTTGTTCTCTTCACTTGCTATCAGTGCTAAGAGGTGATTGGAGTCTTCCCGCTCTGATAATGGGCCACATGTACACAAGCCTCTCCTTTTCTCCCAGACATGCACCTTTTTACAGCCGCAGAGCTGAGAGAGAAAGCAAGAGGAGACTCATCAAGTAATTAAGGCCCTGGCTCTCCCTTGGAAATTAAAGGAATGGCCCTTTGCTCTGTTCTGTCTCTCTCCTCTGTCTCTCTCCTCATCTTCCTGCTGGGCTGATTGCTGTCTGGCTTCTTTTCTCACCTGAGTATTTCGCTCTCTCTCCGAGGCAGCCGAGGCATAGTGCATTGTGCTGGTGATTACCCCACTGTGGGTAATTGCGGCGGCTGTTTGCCCGATGTTATTTCCCCCACTCTCTGCATTCGAAGAGCAGACGCCTCCCTTGAGAAAGAAGAGTGGGAGTGCAGTTTCTTTTTTTTTGCTTTGTGTGTGCGCGCGTTTGTGTCTTATCGGGAGGGCAGAGCTAATAACGAGTGTGCTGCATGTGCTCCTGGGTGCATTTTATATATTTCTTTATAGACTCCCACAGACTGCTGGCTTGCCTGTGTATCTGTTTCTGTTTGCAAGCATGGCAAGGCTTGGTGGGTCAAGCTCGCGGTCAGTTCCATCTCTCATGTCCTTGAGAAGAAAAGTGTGTCAGACACTACTTTTGCCTTGGATCGCTTTCCCTCCTTAATAGGAGCAGCGGACGTCAAAAAGAGCCGGTCCGCTTCACTACATGATAGCTTCTTTAACCCTTAAAACAGAGATCCTCCGATATCCCAGCTGTGTCTGAAGGTATTTCCTGAAATAGGGTTAATCTGAAAAGCGATTAATTCATGTATTTTAAGCATTCCAGCAATAGATTGCAATCCAGATAAATTATTTTATGTGTTGATTATTATAGAGGACTTAAAGTGGTTGACTCTTCATAGATGTGCAGTTTTTATCTGCATCCATGGCTTCAGTAAGATCAGCTAAAGTACATTTGAAAACAAAAGGATAAGTGATATGATTCAGGACACAAACATAGGTATTACAATAATTTATTTATTTATTTATTTTTTTCACTTTAGTTTTATAACTTATGAACAGATAATTTTATTCACAATTTCAGAAAAAATGATGAGTTAATCAATTATTTTGAATATGTGACATCCAGAACCTTGCTTTTACAAAGCAAACATCTCTTTTAATGTGACTCTGGTTTCACCTATTTTGTAGGAGCTCTACTTCACATGTCCGAGATGTGATGAATGATTCCAGGACCCAAATGCAGGTCTGGAACAGGCGATGCAGACAGGTGACAAACTAAAAATACTTTATTACATCAGGAAAAACACCAAGGACGCTGCAAAGACAGGCATTCCAGAAACGTACACCAAGAAGTCACGGCACAGTGTTGTAACACAAAATTAAGATGTAGACTAGACATGAAAAAGAAGCAACAGACAGAAGTGAGAATCTGAGGACAAACATTAAAATAATAGTGTATTTTCTGCAGACATAACAGCTCTGTGTTGAGTAGGTGTGGTGATCTGCAAAAAGGAGCAAAGGGCTGGATTACTCTTCAAGAGTGGTATATTCAGTTTCATTATTGCAAATCTGATCTGGAAACCTGACCTGCTTTGTAGCAGTAACTCTCCACTGATCAATGCTTTTAAAAAATGAAGAAAAAAAAAGACATTTTTTTGCGAGCTAAAATCTGGAGCTCTATTTTTTTACTTTATGTCGCGTGAAATAGGCAATCACACACATTCACTTATACAAGCTGACATGAATCACTTGAATATAATTTCCCATTACACAAATCTGTTAAAACAATAAAAATCATTATTTGGAAATGAATTGTATTTATTAGCATTATGTCTTTGGTAAGTTTTTGTTTTAAATTTTATGCATTGAGATATCATCTGCACAGTGAAAAGGAATCAAAATTAAACTATTTGGTCATCTACACAAACCTTGCACACTAACACAGGGACAATCAGTCTAATGGTGGGCTTACAGTTTCCTCAACAAATTATTCACAAGGATATATAGCAGACAGATCATGTGCCTAACTTATCACTCTTCAGTAGCTCATCATGCATTGTGCTTGTTCTGCTGCAACTCACAACAAGATTCCTCAATTCCCTCCATTAAATCTTATCCCACTTGAAGAACTCTCTCATTTAAAGGTACAGTCAAACCTTTACAGAATGTAAAAAAAAAAAAAGCTAGACAGATTCATGAAAAATCTTATTACCAAAAATGTTGATTCTTTATTTTCAGCGTAGTCAATTATAAGTACTATCACGGCGGCCTCACATGTCAGTATAATATGAAATTATCCAAACAAAATAGAGAAATAAAGATATGATTAAAGCCCAGATTCCTAATGTAATAATACATAAGAATAAAAATAGCAAAAAAAAATGCATTAGTAAATAAAATAATGTTGATTACAGAGTCAGGTAAATAAAATGAGCTATTGTGTATCTCTTATACTGTAGTTGTACTTTTTACTAACAAGAGTTCATAGAGAAAAAATGGTTTTCCCTCTGCTTTGCACTTCTAACTCTATGGTTTCAATCTACAAGTCATTTTTTAAGAGGAAAAAGCCTCCTGTAATATCAAAGTTGTCTTGAATTAGGGTCATGGGATTTCCTCAACTGGTTTCTGCTGCATTACAGTTTTGACAGTGTGGTCAGCGTAATGCTTCGCTGGGATTTGGAGGGTTTTGGTGGTTTAGTTTAGAGATATAGTGGATCAGCCTCTTTTTTTTCTTTATTCTTTTTTTTTTTTTTTTTTACAGTGAGAACCTTCTGAATAAATAAACTCAGAGCAGTCTGGGCACAGGGAGCTCCCTTCTGAGCTGCCTCACTCCTAAAATAACAACAACAAACACATTCTAATGTGAATTTGAATCAAGACAGTGGCTCTGCTCTCTCTGTGGCTGAACAAAGAGAAACTAATTTCGCTCCATAACGAGGTATAAAAGGGTTATGGATCCAAAGAGTCAGCTGATATTCTTGTCAAGATGATCTCATATTCTGCAAAAATATTGCAAATAATGCACACCGGCATGCATTCATTTCTGATCTGTTGTCTAAGTTGTGCACATTAAGCATATTTGTGGTTGCTCCTGAAATCAATTGTTAAAGCATTGAACTGCGTCACAGCTGCATGTTTCCAGCAATCGTACAGGAAACGGCAGCTGCATCAAAATTAAATAAAAACAGGAGCTATAATTGTACAGTGCTCAGATATAAGCAATTAAACCCAAGCACAGAAGGGATGAGGCATGTTTCCACAGCTGCACTGTGAAAACATGTCAATATTCTTGTTGTCTATTTACTTATTGATGCCAGTTCCAGAAAAGTATTGCAGGTTACTTTTATGTCGGTGTTGATGTTAGTAAATCTTCTTTGTCCTGCTTTTAAAATATTTTACATATTTTAAAAGTAGCACACCAGGAGCAACATGGTTCACAACCAATGAATAGCTTTATAAAGAAATGTACAAGTTTGTCTCTTAGAAGTCCATTGTATTGTTTTAATATCATCTAACTGTAAGTGTGTTCTGGAATGGATGGTAAAAAGCAACATATTCCTATAAAACAGATTTAAACTGTCAGGTTCACCATATTTTTTCTTTTATTCAGGTTAAAATGCCAGCAGCTCCTCCAGAATTACAATAAGCCTCTTGACTGTGTTTGTCTCATGAGAACATCAAATGCCTAATATGTAAAGCTAGAAAGCAAATAGCACATTATGTTGACCACTGCGAGGGTACATGGATAACCGTGGATAAATTATTTTATATTCAAAAGATGATCAGTTGATTTTCTGCAATCGTTTGGAAAAATAATGCATGTTTTTTTGTTATAAAAAACAAATTGCAATAAACTTTTGTTGGATTTCTGTGACAAACACAAAGAGTCAAATTAAAATCTGAAACATGTGACATGCATTTGTATCGAGCCCACCCAACACTATGTTTTACAGAGAGGACTGCACAGATGCATAGTAAACAGGCAGATATTTATCATGTCCTCATCTGAACAGAACAGAACAAAGCAAAACCATTGTTGCTCAGCTCTGTTAGCTCTGCTTCCTGAGCTATGGGCTGCAGCTCCTGCAGAATTACCAGAAGTCTCTTGGCCGCATCTCTTATTCTCCGCTTGTTGGTTTGTGTGTCTTACTTTTTCCATTTTCAGAAGATGACTTGAACAGTTCTGTGTGGGATGTTCGAAGTGGCTGTGTTCTTTGGTCCCCATGAAGATTTTTCTCTACTCATGTTCTCCAACAAATATTTCAGGCCTTCACAAAACATTTTACATTTGCTCAGAGACTAAAAATATTCACTTGCGGATTAATTGGGAGTCTTCTTTAGTAAAGTCAAGTTACGTTTTTGCATAGCATATTTACTGCATTTTCAAGTTTTCTGTATCTCCATCAGGAAACACAGCAAGTCAGATGAGAAGCTAAGATTGGGTATTGCTGCTAATACTAAGAGCAAGACAAATGTTTCAGCCATTTTTCCTGCAGCCACATTTGTAATTAAATTACATTTAAGGAGATGATCTGAAGTAAAAACATAACATTTTGCATTGTGGTGTCAAAAATGTCAGTCCATTTTATTCCTAGTTTCGGGCCCTTCTCACCACATACTTGATGTAAAATGTGACATATTTAATCTCTGTCCCCTCCTCTGAGCTGAATTTGGTGACCTCATGGGGATGTAAATAATTTATGTACATGGATAAAGAGCAGAGGATAGATGAAGGGATCTCTGATATGCAGTAGAGAGCCTTCCATCACCTCCTTCTGAAATCCATCAAACACACATTGCTGTTGCTCTGTCCGTCCCCAGTCTGAGGGTACATTTCGGGCTTGAGAAATCACAGCTGCTTCTTCATCTCGGCTGCGTGAACAAGCGTCTGAGAAGAACACAGACTGGAGAGCAGCAGAAAGAGATTTCATCTTCTTGAATGTAGGTCAGGCAGCCCCAGTCAGTCTCAAAGCCTGAGAGAAGCTAGCTGTGTGCGCACACACATCGCATGAATAAAGCATGTTTCTCTCTTGTAATAAGTGCCTATATGTGAGCACTCCCTTATCTTTATCATATGTCTTTCAGTATATAAGATTTGCATTTATTGTGTGTGTGCGGGTGTGTGTGTGTGTGTGTGTGCTAATCATGCCATGCTGCGTTGCTGTACATTTTCATACTCTGGGTTTCATTGTGGTGTGTCAGAGTCTTACTTTGATAGATAAAGAAGCTCAATAAAGGCCAGACATGATCTGTTTTCTCAGAGGAAAAGACTATGAGAAAATCACACTTTAAACTCACACACCTGGGATTCTGGGTCTGAGGAGAGTTCCTGCAGTCCTTTCTAACAAATGTGGAGAATATCCGTGTCTTTGTGTGTATGTGTGTGTTCCCATTACAGCTGAAGGCCAATTCTTCCTGTCTGTCGCTGTCCTTGGTGCTTAAACCTGCAGACTAGAAAAAACTGAACAGCCCCATACGCTGTAAGCACCACTAGTATTTACAGGGGCACACATTGCGTTGATGCTTTTGAACACTGTCTGGTTTAATCTAATTTTTCCTTTTATTTCTGTATTTCTATCACTCTTTCTTGCTTTTCTCCTCTCACCTCCCTCATCTTTTTTTTCTGGTCCACACACACAAAAGAGGAATGTAGGCTGTGTCCTGATGAAGCGTCAGAGAGCTGTGATTTGTCATCAGCCTCTACATGAAGACCTTCATCAGAGGACAGACCCATCACTTACACTCTGATTATAAAGACAGAGAGGCCAGCGATGTGTGTGCTTGTGTGTGTTGTATTTTATGAGCTGGAAGCAGTGCTGCACCTCGGCTGGGTTCATATTATCTGTGAACTTTGAACTGACAGAGGCTGTTTTTTACTAATGAATGTGGACTGAGTGTGGTTCACCTTGATGGGGCTCAGTAACTGAGACGTTTTGAATATGCTTTGGCTACTGTAAGCAGAACAGACTTGCCCATACTTCTGTTAGACAACTGCAGGAACTCTTTGTCTGCTGTTTGTGTGCCTTGCATTTAGGCTGTAGAATACGCTTTTTGTTAGTTATAAATGTAATATTTGCTGCATACCAGATCTGTTCTCATCATGACTGTTAATCCTTGTCAGAAGTCACATTTCTTCTTGGTTAGTTGACTCAGCCCAACAGTTGGGTAAGGATTTTCATTGTACATATTTTATTATTGATATTGAAGTTGTTGTTTTAATGCTTTAACAGTTGTTTCCACTAAATATCTACAAACTATACTGACATAGTGCTTTTGTGGAAATACTATTGATTAGTGCTTGGAGGTTAGCACAACAAACTTTTTAGTTAGCACCAATGAATTTCACTATACCTTGCTACCAACAACTGTCCCATTCCTATGAAGGAGTGCGGGGCTTTTATGGATTTTGCTTAAACCAGTAGGTGAAGAGAATAAACAAAACTTTCATGATAAATGAGTTTTACTGGCATGTTTTTCAGCCAGTTTTTGACTGAAATGGCATCATTAAAACTTTAGAATTTGACCATACTATGATAAAATATATGTGAGCAAAAGGAACAAGAGAGAAGTAGTTCAATGTAGGAAGTTGGCAGAGAAGAACTTAATGAATAATATGCTAATCATCACATGACATTCCCAACTTTTGAAATAATTTTTATAAGACTTTATCTTATGAAATATTAATGTACCTGAACTATGAGAGAGTAAACCAAGTTGTGAATTTTAAATAGTAAACGATAAACAAGAATAAATACATTTTAATCTTTGTAAACTGAACTTTGAACTAGTTCTTTTAAAGTTTGACAGGAATGGGATTTATTTTGCCAGAAGTTATCTAAGCTCCAATAGATTTAGTCAAATACAGTTTAGAAACTAGGTGTGTTTTACCACTAGAGACAGTCTTTTTATCTGAAGTTATACATATTTTATATTCACAAGGTAGCACATACCAGTAACCAAATCCACTTTACTTTTGTTTTATTGGATTTTTTTTTTTTCTTCATAAAAATGCTTTTGGGGCACTCCAGAGGCTGTAATCAAATACAAACCAGCCTTTGATGCATTTTTCATGAAACAAAAGACAGCAGGGCTGCAGTAGTAAATGAAAATATAGCACGAGTGTCCCATTGTTTCCCATTAGGGCTTCCTGTTAATAGCCATTTTTAAAGTTGTTTGCGCTGTCCCCTTACAAGCCGCTCTCTCTGTTTCCACGCTTATTATGTACACTACAAAGGGAGAGGAAAGCAGAGGTGTGTGGCATGATGAAGAGTAGAGGAGGAACCCCTGCCGGTTAAAAGTAAAGTCCGCGTGTGTACGTAAGCACAGCCTTTTACATAACGCCTGACTTGAGCTCAGCCGGAGCTTGCGTTTGTCCTGAGGGACCGGCTTTTGTTTTGATTTAAGCTGCTTTGAGATAGGTGGGGAATGACTGTGTGAATGTGTGTGTGCGTTACCGTCCGTCTGGCGGTCTCCCTGTGGGGGCCCTCCTTCTTCTTTGTGATTCTCCCTGTTCACCATCAACACCTCATCTGTTCCCTGCTGTACATCTTCTCAATTAGCAGCAGTGGAAAAGAAAAAAAAAAGCAGAAAGAAAGAAAGGGAGACAGTGCTCCAGCATGCTCAGTACTAACACCTTCATCTCTTCCATCTTTATCTCTTTTGGAGCTTTAGGTTATTTTATCTTTACAGCAATCGACCCCCACCTCTTTTTTTCTTTTTTTTTTTCCTGCTTCCTATTTGCTCCTTCAGCTCAGCCAAGGATGGAGAGCTGAGGAGAGAAATCATGGAGGCAGGCACGGATCATTAGCTATATTTGTCCCCACTTCCTGCTGCAGATGATAGATCTAGCTAATTACCCCATGTTGCCAAGCCTATCGCACACGACACGCGACCGTCGTTATGGCGGAAATCAGTGTTCGCTCTGCCGCGTGCCGCATAGCTGACGCTATATGACTATTCATGAGCCTGGAGTCAAAGGAGTAGAGGAAATTTCAAATTCTGTCATGGCTGTGCCTGAATGTGATTGTTCTAGAAATGATTTTAATGATGCATGCTCTCTCCTCCCCCTTTTCCCCCCACGTGTAGAAAATGAGTTTGGAGGAGACGTGGTGAGCCGTTCATCTATAGCTGAACGTCAGTACATCACGGTGGCAGAAGGAGTCGGGACCAAAGAGCTGTCTGAAGTCCAAAACATTTCAGGTAGATCTTTCTGTCTGCACACGTGATCCGCTTCAGCTTCCACAGTTCACACACAATCACATTTCTCACGTTCATTCAACGATTGAACTCTACTGTTTATATTGTTCTCAAAGAAGTTCAGATGAATCTAAAACATATCAGTACGACAGCCTTGCCTTTGTTAACAATAACTATTGTAAAAGTAATTTTGGAAATTATGGGGGAAAAAGAAGCTTAGAAAAAAGTTAAATTAGACTTGGTTCTAAGGTACTATGTGTGCTGTTTGTTTACCAAAACCCAATTTTTTCATGATCAGCCTTCCTTATTTTATTTTTATTTTTTTTAAGTTTGTTTCTTGTGATGAGGAGGAATAGATTTCCAGCTCTGTAAATGGTTTACAGCAGGTGCCATTATCGAGAGTACTGGGTCTGCAGATAAAATTCATTTAAAATTTCTTTTTTTTTTTTTTGTAGGATTTTTCTGTGATTTCTTTTTTAATTTGATAAAGCTTCCAAATCAGTTCTGTTTTGTCTGCCTGCTGGATTACAACTATTTGATACAACATAAAGATGCGAGGTTGACTTTAAATTTAAAAAAAAAGAAAAATCACTTAAAGTCATTTAAAATTTTGGTAGTACTTGCTTAAAATTTGCATTTAAAATAAGAGTTCTGCAGATGTTCAATATGGTGTTGTAGTGGAATTCTGTCAAAATAAATTAGAACTGTTAATGAAAGGAATTAAAGTTCAAAGTGGCCTAATAATAATATAATTAATAATAATATTACAATACATTTTATAAAGAGCACCTTTCAGAACAGCCAAGGACACTGTACAAGCAAGTTGGTTAACAATAAACCAACAAGCGTATTATGACACTTTCGGATACGTAAACCCTCTAAAATCAACATCCACTAAAGTAGATCTGCACCAACCAGAATATCTTTACAGAATATATATATATATATATATGTTTCCTTTACAGGAAGAAGAGAGGACAACATAGCAATGGAAAGTTATGAAGGACAGATGGATAGGAAGGAAAAAGGTAGGAACGAAAGGATGAGAAGGACATAATAGGAAGGAAAGAAGAAGAGGCACATAATAGGTAGGAAGGAAGGAATGGCGCAAAGTAGTTAGGAAAGAAGAACAAGGGAGGAAAAACACAATATCTTCTGGACTGTTTGGGAACTCTGTGACTCTAAAAACAATGTGCTCTTCACAGATGCTCTCTTTCCAGCTGAGCTTGTATCATTTTCTTTCCACTTCACAACTGAGCTACTTGTATTGGTATAGCACATAAAGTTCCTACAAAGTACATTGAAGTTTGTGGTTGTTACAGAACAAATGTGGAAAAAGTGTTGAAAACACTTGTGGAAGGACCTCTATGCATTCTGTGCAGAAAAGCCTTCGCTACAGCTGCATTTTGGCATCACCAGGCCAGCTGATAAATAGTTTTATTGTGCTCAAATCACAGCTTTTCTCGCTCTAACCGCTTTTGAGTGCTGCACAGCTGCCCTTACCCAACCAACCACAGCCATTTTCCACAGTATTTAGGAATCAGTGCCAAATTTTGGCCCGTCTGCCTCCGTCGCTTTCACCCTCTTTCTCGCTCAGCAGCCACTCAGATGCTATCGCCACAACCCTTCACACTAATTCAGATGCACTTAGCATCGCTCAGACACACGTGTTTGCTGTCACTACACGATGCATGGTGTAAATATGTGTTTGAAGTGAAATTCGATAATGCCTGTGCAGCTTTGCACTGCAGCTCTGTGCAGAACAGCAGCCTGTGAATGTGAGCATGTATGTGACTTAAGGTGGAGCTGGGAGCCACATGACTGAAGCACATTTTCTCAAAACTGACAATGACACAACTTGCTAAGACTGATGTCTGAGAGCCCCAACTCCCTCATTACCCAATAGAAAATACTTCTACCATGCATCATATTGCAGTGATAATAATAAAGTTTTATTTCTTGTAAAATCCATTCTTTTCAATCAAAATAAAAACTTTTTGAGGAAGACAAAAAGACATTCCGTGCAAACAGTGAAGACCTACTAATAACAAGCAAAGCCATTTTAATTTACATTTTACTTTCTATCGATGCATTCTTCGATCAGTGCAAACACACACACTATTTAAACCTCTGCTGTTTGCAATATCTCTGTGGAATTAAAAGTTTATTTTACCTCCCTCTGGATGGCACTTTTTAAAGTACATCACTTTCTGAGTCTCTAGAAAGTGAAAAATCTTTGTGAAACATATACTAAATGATATGACTTTATGGAAAAACAATATACATGTATGCAAATTAAAAGCTTGTAACAACATTCTGACCATTGTAAAAGCTAAAAAGTCAAGTTGAATATATTGTCTGGGAGTTTTTTAAATTCTGTTTGCTGCAGATTTAAATTACTGAAGAGGAGGGAATGAAAAGGTAAATAATTCTATCGAAAGAATAGACTGATGATTGCATAAGTGAAATATAATTTAAAAAGTATGTTTTCAAAAACTCTTCACAGTAAATTAATACCAGGCTTTTATTTATTTTAAAATGTATTCTTCATCCTCTTCCTAAAATAATGGCCCTAGTCATTTTTTGCCTTTATTTATTTATTTTTGCCTAAAGCATTTTTTTGAAAGAGGTGTTTATTTTATTTATTTTTACCAAAATGTAAAAAAAAATGGCCAAAGCTTTTTTTTATATGAAATGATAAATTTTTATTTATTACCTTAAAAATAAAATAATAATAATTATTATTATTTTTTTTTTTACCAAAATGTAGAAAAATAACCAAAGCTCATTGTCAGAAACATACAAAATGGTACAGCTTTGATCATCTCTATCACTCTTGAAGCTGTGGGATCAACATAACTGTGTGCTTATTTGTCTCAGAATATAAAGCCATTGATCCAGGGGTCTAATTGAGACACAGATGGGGAAGGAGCGGGCTTCAACTAATCCTCAATAAGCAGACTAACCTTCATTACAGCTGTGACATTTTTTCATGGCGTCCTAAGAGACCGTAAAAGCCATGCAGGGTATGAAGGGTTGCGACATACGGTGAGCCACAGTGGCGTTCGGTACGTCAGAGGTCTGCAGGTTTCCTGGGATCAGCTCTGACAAAAAAGTGGAGGTGAAGAATTTGCTGCTGTTATCGTCGCTGTTGTTTTCAACTATTCAGCTGGATATAGTGTTAAAGACCTAGTTAAAAAGTCAGAACTGGTATGTGACTGTGGACTTTTCACATTTTCATTTAAATCCAGAGCAAATCTTGTTCTTGTGACTAAAGACTTGGACTAGTTATTTATTTCTTTTTACCTGCTTTTCATTTTAATTAATTCAATCCCTAGGAACTGTTGAACCCAATTGTTGCATCAGTTCTTAATGGTTAAAACCAACAGCTAATATGTTCAAATCTTGCAGCTGACTTAAAGTCTTCTCTTAGATTCTTCTCTTTTCTCCTTGTTATATTACTGTGCTGCCAAGTCTAGTGTCAATCAATAGGAACACCAATGTATTTCATGCAAAGCCAGAGTTAATACCAATACATCTCCACTGTGATGTGAGCCACTGATGTCTGAAAAAACATTCCTAAACCTCGGCTTCAGCTGGCTGGCAGCTGTTGATCACTGAATCTGATTAGGAACAGATAAGTTTGGAGGATAACATGCCAAGCACATCATAATGTTCCTCTTCAACATGTTCTACTTTATCCTTGATTTATTTTGAAAATGGAGCAGTAATTCACAAAATTAAATTTTCCACACTATGAATTATCCATTTGGACTACCCTTCAAGACCATCAGATAAAGTAGATGTTTTCTTAGACCAGTAGTCATTTTCTAACAAGTTTCTCTTTTAAAATGCAACTGTTGCCTTTTATTTATCATTTGGAGCAAAAATTTGAAAAACAGCTATAACATTGTTATTCTTTTTTTTTTTTATGAAGGTGCTGCTTGATTATTTAATTTACTTAATTAGGAAAAATTTAATTAAAGCAAAATTTTGTCTTCCTATAATGTGTCACAAGTGATCCTGGGAATAAAACAGAGCTTTAAAAGAATTGTATTATATTGAGACATATTTTTTTTGTTGTGACATAAATAAATGCTAAAAAGGCAGAATCTCGCCTCCCCACTGGAATGTTTATTTCCTAAAGGAGGGTTATAAATGTTCTTGAACTGGAACAGACAATGTTGAAGTCCATCATTCAATAGCATAATAGATTTTTCATAAGAGGAACACATTCAAAGCAGCTACCTCTCCAAGGTCAAAGTACATAGTAATGAGGACAATTGCAAAAACCCAAGAACTCTATCTTAATCGCTACATGCATCAGTTAGCATGCAAAATGTTAAAGCTCAGATGGAAAATGGCTGAAAAAATGACTTGTTTGGGATGGCTTTCTGGAGAAAGGATGTTTTTTCTCTAATGTATGTAGCATCTTTATTTTGGTCTGCAATTGTACATCAAGAGGAAATCACAAGACCTAGATTAAAAACAAAGAAAAATATATTTTCCACAGTACCTTGATTGGGAAGAAACCAGCATGACATAGTACTTGGGATTCACTGAGTTTAGTTTGTTTTACATCCGCAAGTCCTGGGTACTTTGCAGTTATTTAATTGATCATGAAATCTTATGTATACCAAATTATTCTAGAGCCAATGTAAAAATGTAGGACACAATGACTAAGAAAAAAAAAAAAAGATATATATATATCATGTTTTCAGTGGCCCAGTCAAAGTCCAAACCTCAACCTGATTAAAATGCTGTTGCAGAAACAAATACCAAATAAAATATCGCTGACATGAATTTTTCTACAAAAAGTCTCACAAAATATAGTCTAGACAAAAATGTCTAGACTATATTTTGTGAGACAGATTAAGTCTAAATGTTATTACAGACAAAGGCAGAACAAACTATTGAATAATGGGATTTACTTATTTTAACCCACAATAATATTGAAAGTCATGAAAACTTTTTTTTCCCTTCATAAATGTACATTATATGTAGAAATTGTTAAAATGAGTGTTTCTCTTCCTCATCCACAGATTCTTTGCCATAACCAAAATCCCATATGTTGCTTCCTCCTTTTCTACACTGAGGTGATTTATAAGCTATCTTTGTGTTCCATCTTTTTATTTTTCTCCCGTTGAAACATTTATAGGCATTCATAAAGAAACACACCATTAGTACTGAGAGGCTCTACAGTAAAGCAAGCTTGCTGTTAATAAATCATGTTGAATAAAACGAGACATCCAAACACGGCCCCGTCATCTTCCAATCCTGGCAAGCATGAATATTTAGAGGCATCTGGAAATAACAGAAGAATGTTCATTGGCATTCAAGTTCCTTCACAATTTATGATCTGTTGTTGAGGTGATAAAGCTATGAGGGAAAGAGATATGTAGGTATGATAGCTGTAAAAGATGTCAGGAAAATGCTTACTCTGGTGTAAAAACAGCTTGAACATTCTGTGTCATAAACCAGTTTTTAGAGGAAAAATCAACACAACTGTAAAATGAATATACAAACAGTCTCAAGATTTCTTGGACGCAAGAACAAAAGATGTCAAATAAAATTCACAATAAATATTCCTGGCATTATTTCAGTCAAAAAGCAAGAAACATGGTAAAATATGAATATTCATTAAACATATCCTAGAGCCTTTTTGGAATAGGGTTAACAGTGAAGATTTTGAAGGCAATTCCCAAACTTATCTATTAGTCAGTTCATCAGTTCTGGCAAAATATGAGTCTCTGTGGAATTTATGTTGATTTTGAGTAATTTCCAAGAAAAATAATTCACCTCTGGCAATTCAATCATTGTAATCACAGACCGCATAAGAATCTTAGTCACTGTAATTACATGATGCTTTTGCATCATATAATTACAACATTATAAAGCCCTTAAATCCAAATACAAAAAAAGAAGTAATTTGTATCTGGAATGGAAAATGTGAAATATTATATAAATTGACAGAATTATTAGTAAGAAAAAATCTTCATCAAAATCATTTTTGAGTCTTCAAGTTTATCCTAAAAAGCTGTGGTGAAGTGAAAGCAACTTTAATGGTTTAATATTATGGATGCAAAAAAACACCCCCCTGTAAATATACAGACAGATTACAAGTTTAGTACAGACATTGCAGTGGATCCTACTGGATTTCTTTCAATAAATTCATTTGAACTGTTAAAAAAAAATTGAAGTGATCTCAGGAGACTGCATCAAATGACACACTTACAGCATTCACTCGTCAAATGTAGTGACGGTAGACGATCACATTGTGATACATTTACTTTGTCATCCCTCATACAGTAAGACTGTCTCAGAGCAACTGAGGCTACTACTCAGTAGCTTGCCATCATCAGTGTGTGAATGTGTGCGTGAATGGGGGAAATGACTGAATGTAATGTGAAGTGCTTTGGAGCACCATACAAGTACAGGACATTTACAGGTCAGAATGAGCATGCATGTAGTGACAGTGGGTAGGAAAAACTCCTATTTAACAGGAGGAAACCCCAACAGAACTTGACTGTGTGAACGGCCATCAGTCTGGGGATTTGAGAAGACAAAGGCTATACAAAAGAAACAACACAGAAGCACTTTTCTTTAACATACTTTCTATGTTAAAAGGTTAAAGGCAGTAGTAGCTCTTTCAGTGGCATTTTCTTGGACAGAAACACAGCCAGGTAAATATGCTATATGCTGGTTTTCATACTTATTGAATAAACTACTGATGTCCTAATTCAGGAAGGTATCACAGCTAAACAGAACAGTAGACACGATTTAGCTTTTATGAAGATAAGAAGCAAAGAAAGAACATACAGCTGAAATAACATTTGTAATTAAAAATTGGAGAGTAGTAGGAGAATGTAACAGAGTGCGAAAAAGTGGATATTGTGTCCACCAGCAGCATAAGCCTGCAACTGCATAACTATTTAGTGATTTAGGTTATCCTGAGCTATCTCTCAGACAATAAACCTGGTTTCAAAGAGCAGGCAATGTATGTATTCTCAGAAGAAAGAAGATTCCTACCTCCACCTACCTTAACTTAAAGAATACTAAAGCCTGTTTCAAATTTCATCACTTCAGCATAACAGATATTGAAAGCTAAAAAAGCAACAAGAAAAAAAAAAATCCCTGGAAAAAGTGTGTGCTGGAAATGGATATGTACTCCAAAAATACACTTTAAAATTAGTAAGAATACTTCATCACATAATAGTTAGAAGCAAGAAATCTCTAGAGTGCTTGCTTTGTCAAGAAAGCTGTGAGAGAAGATAAATCTCCGCTGGACCAGTCATTTCCAAAGTGTTTCCACTGGGACACTGGAGGTCAATATACTTAACTGGAGAAGTATATTTAAAAGAAGGTTGGCTTGTCGATCACAAGGATTGAATCTTCCTAATGACACCACAGAGACTTTAGGGAATAATTTATTGACCTTTTGGAGAGAAGCTGATACTTTTTGAGTGAAAGAGAGATGTTTGACACCCAGTGATATATTGATGGTTTCAAGAAAACATTTTGAGATTTAAAAGACTTTTACAAAATCTTTAAACTCACTTTTAGGATAAAAGTGAACAAATTCTGTTTAAATGATATGTGATTTGCCAAGAATGACCTGAGTGGATAAGGTTGCATATAATCTAAGGACATCTTCTTGATCATGCTGTGGGATCTGTAATGTAGCTCAACATACAAAATCTTTGTTCAACCTTGACATTTTCCCCATTTTCTTATGTTAAAACCAAACGTTCAATATGTTTATTGTGACTTTATGTGACAGAACAACAAAGTTGTGCGTATGATAAATTGATTTGTATTTCTTTACTTATTTGAGTTAATTATCTTACATCGTATTGCTTGTTAATGCAAATGCCTTAAATTAGTAGGAGCTGGGATATAATGGGGACTGCAACAACAGGCTACATTGAATCATATCTAATGCATGCTGGGTTCATGTCAGTTCATCAGATGGGCTCACAAAAAGGCTTTTCGGGTTACATCTATCCAGTAAGAAAATAAAATAAGAAAAATGGACTGTGCAGTCTCTAAATCACTTTAATCATTCACACTAATGCTGTCCATAAGTCATCTACATGAAACCTTCTGGCACATCAGGTGCGAACTGAAATGCCTGACAGGGTGGAAATGGCACTCTGAACCTGAGAGAACATGTTTCCAAATTAAAGATAATTTCACCGGTCTGTCTGTTGTGTTGAACAGCTTGTTTGTGCCTTTTTTGCAGATGGAGGTGGATGCAGACGATAAGCGCCATCGCACACGCTCCAAAGGTATCTGCACAGATACACACAGAAACGCACACCTCTATTCAGGGTGACCTTCACTCTCCCAACACAAACGCGTATATGCACACACACGCAGACACGCAGATCCTGAGCAGTTACACTCCAGTTGCTTTCTCTCTCTGTTCACTCCTCCTCTATCTTCACTTTATATGTATCTAACAGCAACAGAAGTCCACCTTCTCAACGCCTTGTTCAAAATAAAACATTGGCAGGAATCAGAATAAACGGAGGGTTTCATTGAATAGATACCTCTCATTTTCAGTTCGCAAAACAATGGCTTCCTTTTATGTTGTTGAGGACATGTATTTTCTAAGTGAATAAAATTAAATGAAAGATGAGATGATGCCTTTTGGTTCATCGTTTAATACCTTTGTTAAAGTACCTAACATTGTTTTCCAAAAAGGAAAAAAAAAAGATTAATTTAAATTCTAAAAATCTCAAAAGTTATGCACTCCTCCAGCAAGATGTTAGCTCGTGAAGTATACTGATATTACACGTCATTTTGGACTATATAAGCTACAGTGTTTCCTTTCTTTTGTTAAACTGTATAACTTCCCATGGAAACATGACTAAATGTTCTTTAATTTTCAAGGCGACACTTTAGATATGACATTGTGAGTCTAGGTTTCTATACAAGCAACTTCTAATATTTAGTCAAAAGTAATATACAAATATTAAATTTCTACTGGCAGCTGAAGCAGCACATTTGTTTCATCTAAAGTGCCATTGAAAATTTGAGTTGAGTTGCAATGGTGGTTTATTGACAGCAAAATGCCTCTGTGATATAATGAGGTATAGAGTTGAATTTGTATTTGCAAAGAAAAAAAAAAGTAAATAATTCGTAGCTGTTCATCACTACACATGTCCTCCAATCAAACTGCCACACATGACTGCAAATTGACTTACATTCAGGCTATTTCCCTTGGCAATTAACTCACTGAAATATGACTTGTGCTCTTACTACAAAGATGCCCCCTGGATATCATGAAAAAGTTGCATTTAGTATAATAAATTTTAATCTTAATTCCCAACTAGTAAGGACATACATGAACTTATGGACTTAGAAGAAAATAAATATCCTTTACGTTCCCACTGTGGGAGAATTCAGGTCATCAGTAAACATCAAGATTATTGAAATCTTACTTTTATAAATAACGTAACTTCTTTTTGGTTTAGATGTGTAGACAGAATGTGCCTAAGCAAAATCTTGACTGTCGTTGTACATTTAAGATCACATTGCACCTGCTTTTTGGTCTGAATGTCGACATTTATTTGACATCCAAATCTGTTTTGGAGGTTTAATTATAGATGTGAATAAGCCAAGAATATAAAGGGACTGATCTCATAATTACAACTCTATCACTTTTAAATGCAGAGTATTGTCAATTTTTATTTTACAAATACAAGCAAATCTGTGTCCCCAATAATCATCCAGATATATTCTGACAGTGTTGTGTCATCTCTACTTTTACCAGTAAAATTCACATGTGTAATAGCTTGCAACAAAGTGTTGCCATGTTAAGTGTCTGACCATCCTTGGAATCCACAATTCATATTTAAAAAAAAATAAAAAATTCTTTGTGCATAACATATAAATGAAATTACAAAGATGGAATGATTTGATGTTATAAAAAAATGCCAAGGTCTAAGATAAAGCTATGTAAAGATTTAAATGAAGTCTCTGTGCAGCTTCAACATTGATGGTACATCTGTTTCTCAGTGGATTGCTATTGATCAAATGACTTGTTCTTAAACGTCAAACATCTGTGATGTGTGTCAATTACAAATGACACCATATCGCTTCTGAAACTGTATGAGATGATTTGTATGTTGTTTCTTAGATGAGGTGCCCAAGATGAAAAATATTTTATCAAATGCATTTGCTTAAGTTTCTCACTAAATTTGTTAATTTTGCCAAAATTCTACTTTTATGTAACCTACCAAGTTATGCTTATGGGTGGTCAAAACCTCTCGCCTTGAAAAGTTATATAAATAAATAGATTAGATGCTGTTTGTCACCTGTTTGGATGAAAAGAAAAACACATTAGAAAAATATTTTTAAAAATAAATGAAGAAAAAAGTGTATAATTTAACATGTAGTACATGCTAATATATGCAAAGTTATTTAATCTAAGTCATTTAGAAAGATTAAACACGATACATTTATATTTCTGAACAGAAATAATGAAAATACTTTTTAACATCAAAATAAATCAAATTTTATTAGATGCTGACTGACTAATTCCCACATGTTTCCAGCTTTAAGTGTTTCAAGCGTTTCATGGTTAATTTATTTTATGGCAAACCTACGCAGACGAGAAGTCACAGAGATCAACATTTCAGCAGGTTCCCTTTATGTGTGTTATGGCTTGTGTGTTCAGCTGGTGCCTGTGCCGTTTCATAATGATTCTCTCCGTCTCTCTGCTTCTCCCTCAGTGCCTGTGGATCCAGCATTAACAGAATTTTTCAGGTCAGTGAGAATGGAAAAGTGCAATAGCGCTCCTGTGTACGCACACACACACTCACACAATTTGCCTATTGTTGTCTCAGCGCAGAGACGTAGAGTACCAGTCACCTTATTACCAAACTGAGATGTTTCCTCTTTTTCTCCACTGTGTGACATAAGTCTGATCTACCTTTTTTTTTTTTTTTTTTTTTTTTACTTTTGTTCCTCTTTATTTTTCTCTTCAAGCCAGTTTTGTGGAGTGAAAGTCTCTGTCCTTGTCTTTTGGCATTTTCAGAACACATGATTGGAAGCAAACTGACAAAACAAGCAAGTTTTGCCAAAAATTTGATGATTAGCTTTAAAAAGGGAAAAAGTTATCCAAGCCAACTCTGCATTAAAAAAAACTAATTGTACCACCCTTGGTCGCAACAACTGCTTTTACGCATTTATGATAACTGGTGATGTGTGTTCCACCTCACTATGGAGGAATTTTCTTTTTATGTCATTTGTAGATGGACTTACGTATCACTGCCTTGGTCTGAGGGTTGAATATTCGGCATCAAGATTTTCTGGTATCAAGCAGAATTCATGGCTAAGAATTCATTCAAGCCATTCAGCTGCAGACCAACACAGTATACCAACCACCATGTTGGACTGTTCTTCTTTGAGTCTCTGGGTTAGTTTGAAGCAAATGTAATGGGGGGGGGAAAACTCCTCCTTCCTATTTATTCTCAGTAGTGAACATTTTTCCAAAAGTTTTGGAGATCATAATTCTTTGCTATTTTGTGGCAAATTTGAGAAAAGCCATTTGTCCAGCAAGTGGCTTTGGTCTGGGAACTTTTTGCTCACTCTCTTTTATTGTTGAATCTTGAAATCTAAGTTTTCCTTCGGCAAGTATGCATGTCCAGATTAGATATTAAGTTAGGATTTTTTTGTAACCTGCTATTCAGTGCACTCTTGAAATAATTTTGGTAAGACGAAGCCTCCTGGGAAGGTTCACCACTGTGGCATGTTTTCTCTGTTTATAGAAGCTCACACTGTGGTTCTCTCACATTTGAAAGCCTTAGAAATATCTTGGTGATCCTCTTTACAAAGATGCTAAAGAATTTGAAAGACTTCTTGAATTTCCATAGATTTCACATTATGCTGCTATTGAAAGTCTTAGCTGACAGTTGCAGTTACAAGTTAGATAGTAATTTGTCTTTGGTCTGGTTCATGAAACCGAACACAAAAATGTAGGTAATTGTAGTTAAATAATGATTTAAGAAGTGAATCAATTACTTTTCTTTATACAGGCCAGGCTGGTTTGGACAATAATGAACATAATTTCCAAACTAAATGTTGTATTTAAGCTGGTTATGTTTGTGTAATATTATTTATGACCTGAAAAAACATAAAATAGAGCTACTGTTACACTAAAACAAGGATTTTATCTAAAGCGCAACTACTGCTCTTCCTGATGTATTTGCAGCATTATAAGATTTCTGCCTTCTGTCAAGTCACTTAAGACTATTGTTTGTCTCCTGTGTGCTGTTTTGCTGCAGTTTAGGATGCATGGAAAATGTCAGTGAGCACACAAGGAACAGACAACTCTAGTCAGGTTAAGTAGAGTTAGTAGCAAACAGTGAACAATCCCTGCAGCGTCTACTACCTGCATCCTCTCTCTAGCCTTTTTACAGAAGGCTGGAGAGTATTTGTTACTGTTTAAAGCTCTGATGCTTCTAAATATTTATAGGTCTGGCAGGATGGAGGAGATCCTTTGTCAGCGTCTTTGTTTAGTCTGATAAAGCGTGTGTGTCTCCTTTCCTTTTAAAATATTCTACAGAAGTGTTTTTGGATTCTAGTTTGACAAAACTAAGGTCTTAGTTAACTTTTTTTTTTTTCAAGAACATAATTGCTGTGATTTTGGCAGCATGATCTGATTCATTCTGTCTGTCTTAGCTCTTGGAAGACCTCATATGGGATTTTTTAATGACACCCAGGGAATGTTTGATACTGATGGAAATTACATTTCTGTATTTTATTAAATTTTTTTTAGAATTGTTTGTATTTACTACAAACATTTACTTTTATAGAAGCATTCTGACAATGTTTTAAATTATTTCTTTTGTACTGTTTAAACCCTGAGAAAGTATAAATGATTCAGTGCGCCTTATGCCCTTAGAAACATTAAATTAATCTGTGGGAGACAATATAACGCCCTTCAGAGTAAATTTTGTCCAGAATATTGTTGTATTTCCAGTGTTTTTTTTTCTTTAACATTTTCTAAATTAGTTGCGTGAATGCCAAACAGTGATGGGACATTTGATTCTTTCCAGACAGCAGGCTCTTGTGGCTCCCAAACAACTGTTAATTTATGACCATCTGTAGCCTCCTACTTTTGCTTAACTTGATGAATATGAATGTTTTGTAAATCCTTTTGCATTTAATATTTTTATGAGAAGCCTTATACTTGCTTAATTGTATGTAAGCTGTTACGAAAGCAAGAGTTCTTACTGTTGTGCTCTATTTCATGTACGGTAAACTTTTAATTTTTATTTAGCACAAAAGCAAACACTGCAAACACATACTGAGCAGTACCATAATAATTTATCATTATATTGTATTTTACATGATATTTTTAAACTGCGGCCAGATGCTGCTTTGACGCACTGTCACCTTCAACCCTGTTTACTGTCTGAAGGGATGGACTGCTCTACCTCTGTTCTACTTATTCTATTATTTAGGCATGAATTAACTTTATATGATCTAATGAGAACATGAAATGGACTCTTGATGCATACTGCCAGTTTTGTGAAAAGATGATTTCCCACATATTATTTAAATATACAGCCCAGTCTTAAGCTAGACTCAAATGGAAGACTAACGCTAGGACTTTAGCTTTTTACTGACTACCCAATGATCATTAAAGCTTTCTATTCAGGGTGCTTATCAACAATTCAGTGTTTGATAGTTTGTTCTGCATGCTAAAAGAGGTTGGAGTACATGTCTGTATTTCACATGTTGTCATTTTCACTGGTATTTACAGAGGGTGTATAACCCAGTTGGGAATTCATGGGTGGATTCTTCAGTGTCCTCTACTCGTCTTTGCAAGTTGTTTCCACCCCAGTAATGTGTAAATTTTATTTTGTCCTTGGCGGTGTTAGGAGGTGGTTGCAGCTTAGATAAGCTTCCCAGCCTACCCATGTATCAATAAATAATATTCCACCTCGAAGATTACTGTGTAGCCTTTAGGTAATATTCATAGATAATACAAGCCGGACTCTTCCAATCCTTCATCCACCCTCCTCTCACACCCTATCCTCATTTCCTATCATTCTCTCACTTTTCTTCCTATCCTCCCGCCTGTCTCACCTTCTTCTCCTCACTGGGCTGGTGCCTGCAGATAGTAATTAATCAGGGGATCGATGTGAAGCCTATCTCCAGGCTGGGGCGTCTATAATGTCGATAACACTGCTCGATGGCCTCTCTCCCCAAAGAGCTGCTAGTCTTCGGGGCAAACATCCCCGACTTTGCATCATGTTCGGAGCTGTAAGTGTCTTAATGTGCTTAAATATGACATTCTATTTTTCTTTGTTTGTTTGGGAATTAAATAGGAATTATGTTTTTGTAAGGAATTGTTCTAAAATGAGAATTCATTTCCCTTCTTGCATATTTAAATTACAATTGTAGTGCTGACTCAGTGTGTACAGTGTTTTTTTTTTTGTTTTGTTTTTTTTAAATGTGTCTAGTTAATCTTGATCTATGTTTGTAGGTCCTATTCAAATCCACACATCTTCTTTGTTGTATAGTCAATAAATTAACATTTTTGCTGTTTGAGTGCTTTACATACTATAATTTTAAGTGCAATACATTTTTCTAAAAAGGCTTTGATCAGTCATTTCAGACTATATCTACCTCATCTTTCATTGCCTTGTTTCTCTTTTGCTACCTATAGAACAAAACTAAAAGCCAGGAAAAATGTTTGAGGAGACATATGTTTGAATTAATTGAATTCATTATTTGAAGTTTTCTTAACCCTCCATTGTAAAAGTTTCTAACAGTGTTAGGGTTATTTGTCAGTGTCCAGAAAGTGGGACCAGCCATAGTCATAGTAAGGTTATAGCAACATCGTGTTTGTAGCAAGGCTGTGTGGTCATCACATTGTTATAATTCTTAGGAGTGTCATAGCATATTTATGGTGGTGACATAGGAAGATAATATATTCATAATAGGGTCACAACATGGTCATAGTGGGGTCATGACATAGTCATGCAATGGGTCAACCAATGCAATATTCACTGATATAGGAACTGTTACAGTTTGCCATATAAATGATAAAATTATTAAGGTCTGGATCAAAACATAGTAAGAAAAGATAATCTAGTCTAGTAATACAAATGTCTTCAGTTGTATGATTTTCTGTTTGTTTTTTTTGTTTGTTTTTTCATGCCATAAAATAAAATAAAATCCACAAAATCCAGCAACATGTCTAACTTTTTCACCTATAAAATAAGTAGGTTATTCATTTCATACTTTCTGCAAAGAAATGCCTAAAACTACCATATAAGGGTACTTTTGGTCCAAGTGGAACTCAGTTTTCAGGTATTGCAGAATTCTGTTCCAGTAAGCAATAGAAATATATTCAGATGAATAAACTTTGGATTATGATTTCCACAACTTAGCTGCAGATTTTAGAAGATTTTCCTGAGGTTTTCAAATTGCATTGCATGTGCTCATACGCAAGTATGCCAGCTGAGCCCTGCAGTTCATTTTGTAGACTCTGATTAAGTTTTTAATTCAGTTTCATACATTATATATAAGTCAGTAATGGACCAGTAACAAGTCTCTTGGCTTTTAGGTTCTTGTCAGACTTTTTACTCACCAACCCACCATTTTGACTCTTGAAGTATGGTGGAGTTCACTAGCTAGTGTATCTGCTTTTGTCATTCCAATTAAAATAGGGAAACGGTTGATAGTAATGCATCCCTTTGTATTAAAAATCACAACTATATGGATGAATTACTTTTATGAAAGAATAAAAATAAGGGTAAATTTAACAGAGGCCCCCTTTTTAACCTCATCTTGCTTTTCAGACAATGGACAGGGTGGAGAGTTTGTGTGACACTCAAAGCTCCAACTATAAACATTCTCCACACAACTCACCTCTCATTTGCATATTTACAGTCTGCCATGCTAATCATGTTTATTGGGGTGTGTAAGTACGGTACATGAGTTGAATAGCTAAGGATATCTTTGTACTGGAGACTTTATAGTGAAGTCGCTATGATGAAAAAAAAAATCTCCCCATTTCTGGAAATAAATGGTTTCTCCTGCGGTAATCCAATTTCAAAAGACAAAACAGCCATCTTACATAACTAGGACAGAACAGGGTCTTGCTAATTATGGTGCTAATGCTCAGTGAAGAATTCCCTTCGTTTTTTGTTTTTTTTTTTGTATTTTTTAACAAAGGCCAAGATTTGTGCAGATATTTCTGTGCAGCTCAGGAAGCGGAGCTGTAACATTTAGACTGAAATAGATCTGAACCTCCCATTATTCAGGAATGTAGTGTTAATTTTCCTGCACATCATTCAAAATATTCTTCAGAAAATTACAGACTGGTGAATGTCTCGACACCACAGTCTGGTTAAAGGAGGTAAATAGTTAATTCCCTTTATATACATGGTTAATAAACCTGTCAGTCTTAAAGATTTCAGTAAGCTTCCTCTTTGGAAGATATACATTGCATCATCCATCTCTTGTTCTTTGGCTTTATTTATTTATTTTCTTGTGATTGGATAAAGCAGATCACTGCTAAAGATTTCCACCTTTATACTTGATGTAATCTGTAGTCACTACCCGTTATAATAAAAACTTACTTTAATGAAATAAAATTGGGTCTACTCGGTATTTGTGCAACATCCATACATGCATACTATATTTTAAAACTTAGGTTTTTGCTTCTCTGCTCCTTCTTTTTGCAGAATTTTATATTACCTTGCTTTGCTCATGGTCATTTCTTCACATCGCCAGCCTCAGTCTTGCCTGTGAAACTTAAACCTGTCGCTGCAGCTCTGACGGACACTGTCATATTGATTTGAGAGAAGGAATGAAAAGCTTTTTTCCCCTATTCTCCATCACCGCCTCTACACCAACTGACGAGCAGATCAGATAATTAAAGAGAGCTAAAACAAACAAGAAGATATCAGTTCATCACTTTGCCTGAGATGCCCTCCCATCTCACTCTCTCTGGATTTGGTTTCTCTCACTCCTCCTGTCTTCTCCTTCCTGCCCCTTTTTTGGTTTCCCTACCCCTTCTAACGCTCTCTTCCTCCCTTCCTTCCTTCCTTTCTTTCTTCCGTCCTTTTCTCCGCTTACCCCCTCCTCCTCCTCCTCCTCCTCCTTCGGCTGTCTCAGGCAGAGCTAATTCCCTCTTCAGATGGTGCAGCTCTCATTTGCATACTTATCAAAGTATTTGGACTATCCGACAGAAGCTGTAGGAAGGTGGGGTCATTAATATGTTAATTAGCTCCTCCGTTCTCTTTCCCCCCTCCTCCGCCCCAATTTTGGAGCCTTTAACGTTAGTGCATCCATATTCTTCACCTCTCTCTGCACTTCACATTTAGCTTTCAGGTCCTGAAAATGCCAGAAGACTCTGCAGACATTAACATGTTTTAGTAACGGTGCATTCATAATGTCTTTATGTAGACTACACACAGTATCTGCCATTTTGCAGCAAAATATAATCTTGTTGCACAGTTTCAAATAATCTGTACTAGTCCTACACTGACAAAAGAGAATAGTTGATCCAACTTAAAAATGCTTTAATTAGTAGCAAGTAATTGCTTTAAGCTGGACAAATCTAAGTCAGACATACTCAAATCATTTAGTGTCTTTCACATAGAGACTGAATTTTATTTAAAATCAAATCAAAGTTTTAAGTTCTTTCACATCAGTAACAGAATTTTCCAAAAGTTTGAAAAATTTTGAAAAATATAGCTTAAGATAAATTATTTTATATGTGTGCTTTTGCAAGTTGTTTTAGTTTTCCAAACAGGATTAAGATGGGAATCAAGATCCAGTTCTCAGTAATTCAATTCCTTGAAATTGTTAAGCTGATTGCTTAACGATCCCGCTTATCAGTTCCAGTAACGTGTGACATATTTGCGTGATGATGTATCGTGCATTCTCCGTATTTTGCTTTAGAAAATATCCAGGATGGCATCGCGCCCAAAGCACTTCAAAATATTTTCAAATTTCACAAAAATAGATGATGCTTGGACCAGTTGCAACATGTTCAAAACTGTACTCACATTAAAAGGACGAAATACCTCCAACATCCTTAAACATTTGACACAACTTGAAACCAATTTTTAGTTATGTGAAGTGTTTGATACGTTGCTTTCATTAAATTTACTAAATATTTCTTGGACAACTTCATAAGGAAGGTTGCTTTTCTACATGCCTAGGGTTGTGAATGCTTATGAATACTTCTTGGTTTTATCAGTAGCTTTCTAGATTGTAGAATGAAGTAGTATTGATTTTTTTTTTATATAGGCAACAGCTGCAGTTTATCAAACAGCTCAAACCCTATAAGGAAACTTTATGTGAATGTTTACATTACATATTAATTTACAATATTTTCTTAAACACAAAAAATGCAAAATCATATTGGTGACAAAATTATAATGTGGACTGGTTGTTGTCAGTGCAGTGTTGTGGAGCTTTAAATATGCAGTTCAAAATTACTGATGTTTGAAGTCAGACTTGTTTTAAATTATGAAAACTTTACTTTAGTCATCACTGCCATATAAACAGGCATTTGAATTGCTTGGCTCTGTGTCAGAAAGTTAACATCTGAGAGCTATTGAATGCTCATAAGTAACACAACTCCTCTTAAATAAACAAAATGCACACTCCCAAGTTTCAATGCTGTCAGCAGTCGATTCTCAAGAGAAATGGCAGTTGGACTGTTATTGGTACTGTGGGATTTATGTTCTGTGAATGTCGAGCAAAGTTTATATCTTAATATGAGACGTAGGGTGTCAAAGCTGCCGTAAACTTAATTGTTTTACTTAGTCTGAAAGTAAAAAGACTAAGTAAAAAAAATAAGTTTTCATTTCAGATAAAAACTTTAATTTTAAGTTAACTGAACTCCTAAAAGTAAGTTGTCATCACCAATCAAAATGAATTAAGTGAGCTGAGTGTAATATCAGCTACAGTGCAAATACTCTTACACTGTAAGAGTATTTCCATTAAGTAGAGTAATTTCTTGATGGACACACCCGAATCCTATCAAGTATGGCTAGCTGTTAAACTACATGTGTGCACATAGTTTGTTTCCTAGGAATAAAACATTAAGATTTTCTCTATGAATAAATAAGTTGAAAATACTGATTAAATTTTCAGAGCTCTGTGTGTATTTTTGTAGTCTATGGAGGAAGAAAAGTTTAAAAAAAATGTTGTCTTTATATGTTTTTCCATCAAACTCATCTACTTTTATTTCCATAGCACACTTTAGCAGAAGTGTGAAGCATTTCTAGGTGTCTCCTTTTTCTTCTTCAACCTTTATTTAGTCGGGATGGAGCTCCTTGAGATCAAAGATTTCTTTTACAAGTGTCTTGACAATCATGCAGTTAAAACAGTTAGTTACAAAAAATACAGTACAAATGCATTTGAAAAAAAAACAAAAAACAAAAAAACGTAAGCCAGACTAAGGAAAAAATATATATTATTTATTGAATAGGACCAGCAACAAATTTGAAGATAAAAAAATGTATCACCAAATATATGTACTCAATGTCAATACTGCAGTTAGAAATGGAAAAATAGGATCCAAGTAAGGGTCAACAAAAAATATCTGGCACTTATCAAATGAAAGTGTGCTTTTAATGTATTCTTTTCAATTCCTAAACATGCTTACTGGCAAATTCTGGAAGTGTGCTTCAATTCATTGGAGGATATTGCCTTTTATCAGCCCTTTTTCATTTGTGCAAATTTATTGAAGCAAGTTTTTTCCATTTAAACCACCAAAATTGACAATAATTTTTATTATTTTCTTTTATTGTGACAAGATGGAAAGACCTGAAGGATAAAGTCCTTCAAAACAAAAGTGGAATAAACTGTAGTGGGAGCTTAAGAAAAGCACCATACAAAGATATGAGTGATGTGACCGAGTCATAGCCAGTAGTTTGCACGACCACAAAGGAGAGATGTTAATGTCTTTAGGTAACGTTCAACTTAATGATGGCATTCATTCTGGCACTGCTCTTACTGGAAGAGATTAAATGTGCTTTATTCAAAAAAAAAAAAGAATGAACACAGTCGAAACATTTAGGGCACCCTGACCTGGCAACCTTTAAGCAGGAAAGCTGAAAAAGTCACATTTGCAAATTGCTATTCCCATTTGATAGCTGTTTAATGTGAGTCAGCAGTTGCACACAGAGATCCATCTCTGTGGAGAGTGACTCATTATTGGTAATATATCACTCTTTTTTCTCTACAATATATCAATATAAACAAAGGCTCCTGCCCTAACCATATAAACCAATATATTAGTCTGAGTTGTTTCTGCGCCCTGATTCTGCTATTATTCTGCATAAGCCTGCTGCAGGTAGAGAGTATCCACGGTGTATTTGTAGATATACAGATATAAGCAGTGCAATGCTGCAGTCTAAACCATCGAGCCACTTCTAACTTTCCAATTTACTGCCCTGTAATGCTGAAAAATTACTTATTTCCCCCCCATATTTTAAGTTGAAAAAGTTTTGTTAGCTCTTTTAAATCAAATCAGGATTTTAACAGAGTAAGAAAAAAAATAACTCTGATAACTGTGTCTTATTTTAAGTCAATCTGGTCCAGTACTGTTGCTCACCTAAACAGTTGGTGTAAGAATGCAAACAATGAGCTTCTCAAACCTAAATAGATCTGAGGGAAAAACTAAGAAATTTTGGAAAGCACTATGTTGTGCACTATGTTTATTAGTTTATCAGATATAAGCTATGGACTCACTTTCATATATGAGATTAAACAGTTAAAAGTCACTTTGCAGCAGAAGAGACACATTGTTAATTATGAGGTTAATAGGTCAGCCATGCAGTTCTTGTTCTAACAAGGTTTGGTTGGCAGTGGGCTGCAGATGAGTCGACACTGATGCCGGTGATTGACTAAGTTGCTTATGACAGGCTTCAGTGTCTGACGTTAATTAAAAAGGCCACGAGAAGGTAAAGCAAACGCTGGAGTTCATGTCCTGAATATGATTTAAAATTTATGTCTGAAATCTGATATGCAAAGTAAGCAAAATTCACACAGTTCACACAAAGGTGGTTTTACTGGTAAGCTTAAGTTTAAATTGTTAAAGATCAGAATAATCATAGAGAGAGAATATAAAGCTGGAGGGTTCCAAATCTGGAAACAGTGATGTCAATGCTTTCCTTTTTTCACCCTTCTCAGTTCTTATCTCATCACTTTTAAATATTTCCAGGCAAACTTTGTCTTTTTTTTTTCTTCTTTTTTTGCACCTCAGAAGTCATGCAGATTGATTATCTATGTGTTTTAGGGAACATTAAACTAATGTCTCGTTATTGTTATTCTTGGATGGCAAAGTCCTGTTGGGTATATAGTTGAACAATATTTCACAGATAGAATATAATTCAGTGTTATAAGATACTACAATATTTTGTTACATCACAGCTAAATATTGTAGCTGTTTATAAATTGCTTTAGTACCTTGTATTTTGTCTAATAACCGCAGGCCTTTTGGTTATTTGGTCAAAATGTTGGCAGTTTGGAGCCAACATTCAAAACCACCAACACTGAGGATTTGAACATAATACTTTTAATGTCTTCTGCATTACACTGCTGGTAGACTGTATGAAAAAGTTTGTCACTATAACTCAAGACAACATGAAAGAAACTGTGGAGAAAGCAAAAGAGACCTGTAATTGGTCAAAGTTTATTATCTACTGGTAAATTTTCTAAAGCCCACAGGAGGTGAAGATGCAGTTTACAGCCAATGCTGAAAAGTATTTATGGAGGGTTTGTTCCACATTGTCTTTCCAGGCTTCAGAAACAGAAATTCAAAATTCTTCTTTTGTTCTTATATTGTCATGATTTTCTTAACTATATTATTACACTACTGTCATTATACTTTTGCTTTGGAGACATCTTCACTGGACTACAGAGATGTGTTTTTCTAATAACTATTCATTTTATGTGTTTCCTTTGTTTGATTTGCGAGACATCGGAGGTAGGCCAGGGGAGAGCACATTAAAAGAATATTTAAGGATTTGATAATGATAAATGAAGAATGAGGACAGAACCCAAGGATAAGATGGAGCGAGAGGAGAAGAGTGCTCACCTTGCTCTCAGCAACAATAAAAGCCTCACAAATCCACCTGGCCTTGCCACTGAAGACATATTTCTCTCTGCGTGCCAAACCGAGAAGGTGCTCAATTTGGCCCACACGGGGCACGCTTGATAATTACTCTCACTTTGAATGCAATTTCCTGGCTGTGGGTAATGATTGACAGATTGTATCCCTGGTGTCAGGTGGCCAGCCACGCCCCTTCCGACTACGGTAGAAATTAGAGAACAGCGGGGGCTAAATTACACCTTAGTAAAGACCTCTGGCAGGAGGACAGGAAGGGAAGCATGATGAATGAGAAAAAGATCAGAACAGAAAGGTAGACGGGTGAGTCGCACGGGAACACCAAGATTATTGGAGGAATAGCTCGGGAACACATTTGTAGCTGCACATGGAGGCATGCACTGAGGTAATGGGTCTGCAGTACTATTGGAGTGCAAGGGGAGAGACGCTTAAATGCCATTTCTGCAGCTGGGTTGCTGTTTACTCCCTCGCACACACTCTACACACACACACACACACACACACACACACACACCATCATCTCTACTCCCTCCACTTTGTCATGCACTGAAAGCACTCAGACTGATATGCGAGCAGCTAGAAACCAGCAGAGTGGCACAATGACTCAGCGAGTTCAGCAGCAGGAAGTGGACAAGAAGCGTGACAGATTATTGTAGGGATAAACATAACTGGTGGTCATCATCTTAACAGAAACTGCTCTCACATCAATCCTCTTTTAGTCAAAAAGTATGCCTCCCAAAAGTGGGCTGTACATTCATTTTTGTCAACAAAGGTAATAAAAGGATCAAAACTATCCATGAGTTGGCCATGCTTGCAAGCATTGTGAGAGTTTTCACACTGTGAACTACAATAGCTTCTGGTTTAGCTCCAAAAACCGCCTTGATCCAGAAGCTGTTATAAACACTTCAAACACATATATATCAGCTGCAGAAACTGCAGAACTGAGGAAACTTAGTGGTCTCCTTTCTTAGGTACACCTGTTAAATTGCTTGTCACTAGTAATGGCGACAGTCAGTCAAGTGCCAGTAACTTATTTATTTAGAAATCTAGATGTGGTTACAATAACTTACTATAGTTCAAACTGAATATCAACACAAACAAGAACAAGATTTTAAATGACTTGTGCCATATGTGATGGTCTGATAGTTTCAGAAATGGAAATGTCAAACTCTGACAATCCTTCAGTTTACTGAAAAATAAATATCAAACAGATTCAGGAGGGTGTCTTGCTTGAAGTGCTCATCATAGTAATAGCTCAAACAGAATTTAGCAGACACCGTAAGTTTCATTAGTGCTATGCAAGACTTTGTAACTGTGGCTTTGTACATGCTTTATGTTAATGACAAATATAACCTAAGCATTTTCATAAAAATTTTGCTAAGTTTTTATGAAAATGCTTATATTTTTAATGGCAGAGAAAATGGTTGGTCAACTTATGAAAATTTTTTTTACGTCCTTTACGGCCTTCTAATTTGTCTTTTTAAGATACACCTTGGAAAGAAGTCTATAATTTAAGCTGTGGTATTGTTTTCTATGAAATGGTTTCATGTATTTCAGAAATATTTTAAAGTTCCCTAAATTTAGCCCCCTTGTAATTGACTGGCATACCCAAGCGGATTTTCTTAAAAACATTTTCTCAATCAGTGCTATTGTTGATAGGTACTGCTTCAAGTGTGTTTCAATAGCTAAAATGTCAAATTATACTGTATTTGCTCAATACTTAAACACAGGAACCACCATAGGAATACATTTTTGAATAAAAATTTTTGCACACTTAGACAAAATGTACGTTACTCTTTTATATTGTAGAGATATCAATAAATATATATTTTTAGATTTGACAGTTCACAGAGCTATTTACAAGCTATAAATTACACTATTGAGGTTGTTGTTCAGATTAGAGATTTAAGTCAGTGCTAACTTTGCTAATAGAAAAAGTGGTGTAAAATAAATCCATCAGTTCAGTTCAGATTATTTACATTGCACCATTCACAAAATGTCATCTCCAAGCACTTTATAAAAATAGTCAAATCAATTCAATCACACATACATTCCAGTTGATCCTAGTCGATCAAACAAAGCAGTCAAGTTCAGTTTATCATTCAAACTGATGCAAAAGTTTTCTGTCTAAGGAAACCAAACAGATTGCATCAAGTTATTACCTTGCAGAATTCACTCCTCCTGGACGAACGTATAGCGACAGCGAACAGTTTCTTGCATTGTGTCAGTGACTTTGCAGCAGTCCCTCATACTGGGCATGTATGTAGCATGGTAGGGAAAGGAAAGCTCCCTTTTAAAGGGAGAAACCTGCAGCAGAAGCTAGTTCAAGATTGTAGCTAAAACTAATTTACAAACGTAGTCCTTTGGCAGGTTACACACAACTGTACACACTGAGCAGTTATGGCTGCACTCATAAATAATTAATAACCTTCTTTAAAGCTCATTATATCATATACCCTGTCCCGAGTCTCGGCAATCTGAATACAGACTTAGTAGTTTTATGGCATAATGCAAACATACATTTAGCAATTTTGGTAAACAATAATGCAAGCTGTGATATGGGTATCGTTGGCAGTGAAAATTCTGGATTAGAGCATCTCTACTTTTTAGTTTTCTGTGTTACATAAAATTCTATTAGAAATTCTACAGAATGACATTTCTTCTTCTTTAGCTCTGTATATATACAGTGCAGACCAAAAGTTTGGACACACCTTCTCATTCAATGAGTTTCCTTTATTTTCATGACTATTAACATTGTAGATTCACACTGAAGGCATCAAAACTATGAA
>CAEFZX010000274.1:0-20726 GCA_903066825.1 Alfaro cultratus | reverse complement strand
GCGGCTGCTTACCGTAGTTGGGAGACCTCTTGTGGCTCAATATTGGTCCATATATAAGGCGCACCGGATTATAAGGCGCACTGTCGGCTTTTGAGGAAATTTAAGGTTTTTAGATGCGCCTTATAGTGCGGAAAATACGGTACCTTGTGCTTGAGCGTCATGTTTGTTATGGACTTTCCATGCTTTATACATCTAACCAAACACTTTGGTTCTGATCTTAGTCGTAAAACTCCGGGTAACACCGTCATTACCTACTTGGACACTGAAGTCCCTCAGGAGCACCACATGGCCCCCCTTCCAGGCTCAATAATCTGAACAGCTGTTTGGTGCATAAGCACTAGTCAGAACCTCTTGTGGGTGCTGCTGTGCCTCAGGGGTAAACCACAACCCATCTAAGGCATCCATAGGGAGTACCATATAAGGTACTCAGTGCCTTATATGGCACTGAGTACCATAACACTTAGGTGCCAGTGGACTGGCAACTGGCTCCTCTTAACCTCTGGCTGATGAAGATGATGATTTGCAGGTGTGTAATTGCTCAGCTGCCCTCCGTAATCAGCAACCCCCTGGCTCCCTCTGGTGGAACACTGTAGCACCTGAAAGAGCCCACACAGAACCCAAACCCCAGCTTCCCAAGGCCCTCCACCACATTAAGGTGCCAAGTCAACAGGATTGATCAGTCTTTGACTGTACAGCCTCATGTGATTGGCCAGAAAGTCAAGCAGAGGGTGCAGAAGACTGTCCAATATTGTTCCCTAACTTGGACAGCATCTTCAGCCATACCTACAAAGTAAATGGTTCTGACCTTCAATCATATTTATGATCTTTTGTATATGACACAAGCCATGCATTGTCTTACTTCCTAGTAGATCTGATTTTCACATCTCACCTGCTCCTCATAGCTCTACTTTCATCCGCTTTCATCCTTCTTCTCTCCGTACATGTGTCTCTGCCTCTCACTCTTGGCTCTCCTGTTAAGGTAATTAGAGTTCAGTCTGTGTCAGTGTGTGGGGTATCCCAGTCTGGATGAAGCCTGATTAGTTTTTAATCATGAAGTGGCACTTGAGTAAACAAGGAAATATTCTCCCTGTCACTCTGGAGAGAAGATGTGAGAGTGTGTATGGAAAGGTTTGTGTACAAACCAAACGGATGTCCTTGAGTGCACAACAAACAGACATACGGTAAGTTAATCAACCAGTCAGTCAGCCAGTCAGTAATGTAGTTATTCATTTCTAGCACACCTTGCCAGAAAGTCTTTACGTTAGTTAGATGCATGGGGAATCAGCTTTTCTAGCAGTTGGATTTTCTAGCAGGTGCACAAACCTAAACTTGGTTTGAATCCTTTCGATGCAAAAATGATCTGTAACTTGCAGAGTAGGTTCCTTCATGTAACCCTTAACAGTTAGCAGATATAACAAGGTAAATAAGTACTATTATATATTTTAAAACAAATTGTTCCTCATTAACACAGATCAGGTCAGCTTGGGTTCCTAGGTGACAAGCTGGGCTTTGCTGGAGTTGCTAGGTAACGGCGTGGTGCCCATCCATTGTGACTTAACAATCAGGAGATCTTTGAAAAGGCTCGTTTTCCAGACACCAAAAATCATTAACTTATTGCCAGCTGGGTGTTTTTGTTGGGTTGTATTTAGACCCAGTGGGAAGCCCAATGGAAGTACAAAGGAATGAATAATGTGAGTTTTGCATAATAATAATTAAATGTGTTTGCACACTACAATGCAGAACTCCAGTTGTTAGTTAAAAGTTAACAGAAAAATGTAACATCACCAGGTGATATTTCAAATCAAATGCTGGAGATATTTCACCTGTGTGACCTGCTTAACATTCTCTCACTACAAAGTGTTTAGTTCTGGGTCAATCTAATAAGTCCTACTTGCCTACCAGGGTTGAAAAACTACCCCAGACACCTAACCTGGTTCTTGAAAAGGTGCCTGCAGCCAAGGCACACCTTTTCATTCATTCATCAGTGAGGTGAGCATCACTTGTGTCACTCTCTTCTTACCTGTTAGGCATGTCAATTAAAATGATTACCTATTGTGAATAATGAACAGCTTTAATAGCCTCTTGGGTGGCAATATGTCAGAAAATTAAGTTGAACTTTTTCAATCCAATCCAGTCACACAGTCAGAATTCTTCTACTGTCAGACAAAGAAGCATCATTGAATCGATGAAAGCCTCACACAATGAGGGTAATTGACTCTGGGGTTTGATAAATCAAACTGCAACTCTTTGATGTAGCTTCTCCGTCTCTGGCTGTGCTTTCCTGTGTGCAGTTTGTCACAGAGGAGAAACAACAACACGAAGCGCCACGAAAAGGACAGAGCCCGTGTCCTTAGCAGCCGTGTGTGTGTGTGTCTGCGAGTGATAGTTATGTAAAAGCAATCAGTGACCTGTTTAATCTTTCAGAAAGAGAGCCTGCTCATTTCCATAATCAGTATCTCTTTTCACAGAATCCCCCACGTTCCCGCTGAAGAGCCGTCACTGCTGGCAGTCTAAGTGGGGGGAAGTGACACCACACTTCTTTGGTCCTTTTGCTTTCTTTTGTGCTGGTGATGCCATGATTGAAAGCATTCAAATAGATTATTGAAGCATCTGCTAAAAGTCACTTATTCACACTTGAGAAGTGATCATTTCACTGCAGTGCCTTGCAAAAGCATTCATACCTCTTGAACTGTTCCACATTATGACCACAAACCTATTTATATTACAGGTGTATCACTATGAAAATGTGCTATTAGTGAATGTTCTACTGTTGTGTTAAATTTAACTTCATTATGAATCCAGATCTCCTGTGTAGGCCTGAGGTTTGGTACCAATCATTAGAGAATGAAGACCAAGGAACAACAGGCATGTCAGGTAAACATGGTTTTTAATTACGTGAGTGATGTCATAATACCAGGATACAGTTAACATAAAACAAAAATAAAGTCATAATATTACCAGAATTCGTAATAGAATAAGAATAAAGTCATAGTAATATGAGAATAAGTTCCCACATGAAACTGTCAAAAAAAGAAAATATTGAGCATCTTGTGAAGTTAAACTTGGTTTTACAAATAAGGAAATACTTTGAACTTCATCGTTGGCATCTAATTATTATCATTAGGAGAACTTTGGAAGAACCACATGGACTTGTTGAGCTGGTCACCTCAGACACTGATAAACATCCAACCATGTTTCTCTTCGATGTTACTATTTTCTCTAAATTGTATAACTTTCTTCTGGGAAAATTATGTCTCTATTTTGTTGCAATATTGTGACCGTTTTCCTAATTTTATAAAAGGAATGTCTTAGTTTAGTCTAACACTCTGGTCTGATCTGATCCTTTCCCACATGTTTGGGGGAAACCTTCTTAAGGCTTTCCTTTAACAACGGCTTTTTCTTGCCACTCTTCCGTGACAACAGGATTTGTGGAGCGTTCAACAAATTGTTTTCCTGCTGACAGCTTTTTCCAACTGGAAAAAAGGGGGTGGAGGGTTAGCTGTTTGTTGAGCTGAGGGGGTGAAGAGGAAGATGAAGTATTCTCCACCTCCGCCACAATTCAAGCACTCAGAAACATTCCCTCATATGTCAGGGTTTTTTCAATGAACTAAAGTGCTTGGAATCTGCATTTTAGATTCAAAGGTAAAGCTAACATGAGCCAACATGCTAAAGCTAACAGTTACCGTGGTGAGTGTTTGTGTGTGTATGAGTAAAGAGGAGATTACTGCAGTGATATAAACGTTGGTGTGAGCCAGTTGTTTGTGTGTGTGTGTGTGTGTGTGTGTGTGTGTGTGTGTGTGTGTGTGTGTGTGTGTGTGTGTGTGTGTGTGTGTGTGCTGGTACTGGCTCTGCCATTCCTGTGCACGACTCACAGATGGGTTGGATACGGAGGCTGGGCACAGAGGGGCTGGCTGAGCTGCATGCCATATCAGCCAATAGCATCATTACTCACAATTAGACCCTAAGCAGATTAAAGAACTCCAAGCAGCCAACCAGGCAGCCGCACAGAGACAATCAAACTGCTTTCAATACTGACCATTTTCAGCCCCTTTTTTTTTTCAAAACGTGTTGCTTCTTTAAATGCTGGCACTTTATCCTTTTAATGTGTTGACATTTTATTCATTAGATGCACTAAGTGCTGAATTTACCATCCTTGAAGTTCTTTTATTTGTGTTTGGTACAACACACGCCCCGGCTGAAACCCTCTTGGTGTTATTTCCATCAGGGGAGGCTGGCGGTTTGGTTGTGCCTGAACCCGGCAGTGATTTCAATCAGTCATCCAGATGGTAAAATAATTTACTCAAGGTTTATTGCAAACCAGAGACGGTGCACACCACAAAGCACAACAGCAAAAATGTCAAAGGATTCCTCCTGAATTTAGTTTTTGTGTTCACTGTGTGGCAGGATGGTTCCTCTTTGGTGTGTGAGTTTTAAAAGGGCCAAAAGAACCAACATTGAAAATCAGTCAAGATGTGTAACATACAGTTGGTTGTCATTTAATTTCGATTTTGTTGTAAATTGTGACTTGAATGAAAAAAATGACCTTAATAAGAAACCAACTTCTGCATCACATATACATGACATGTTACAGTCACAGTGTGTGTCTGTTAAATAAAATATATTTCCCGTCTGGCTTCACAGTGGCACATTTGGTAGCACTGTTGTAGCAAGAAGGTCCTGAGTTCAATTCCTGGTCCGGGGTCTTTCTGCATGGAGTTTGCATGTTCTCCCTGTGTATGCGTGGATTTTCCCCGGGTACTCCGGCTTCCTCCCACAGTCCAAAAACATGACTGTCAGGTTAATTGGTCTCTCTAAATTCTCCCTAGGTGTGTGTGTGTGTGTGTGTGTGTGTGTGTGTGTGTGTGTGTGTGTGTGTGTGTGTGTGTGTGTGTGTGTGTGTGTGTCTGTACTTCCCTGTGACAGACTGGTGACCTGTCCAGGGTTACCCCGCCTCTCGGCCGGAACGTTAGCTGGAGATAGACACCAGCACCTCCTGACCCCACTAGGTGTTAGAAAATGGATGGATGGATGGATGGATGGATGGATGGATCCCCTCTGGCTTCCCACCTTTTTGTGTTTCAGAATGCCTATTTGAGGATTTTTTTTCAGTTTATGTCCAGTATTAAAAAAGAAAAAATGAATAAATCTTGGAAGCTCTGACCCAGGTCTAATGCCACTTTACATTATATTGGTCAGCATTTGCAAAGCAGCCAATCTAGGAGCCTCATTCAATTTCCTTGGCACTGATTGGCTGTATATCCAAAACCTGAGATAAGAAGGACTGTAAATATTGTTTTCTGCAATAGTGTTAAGGTGCTATTGAGTCATATGAAGGCATATTTGGTGTTTGAAAACTTAAAACTCTTTCTACAGAGTTTTAAGAACTCTGTAGAAAATTATTTCAGCATCGACTCAGTCGAACAACTTCCAGTTTGTGGTACTTTGCCATCTGTTAATCACTTCACATCATTTTAATTCCAGTTTATAAACCAGAGATAAATGCATCAGATGTTCAGGGACCAAATTTGTATCCAACTTGTGTAAGTGAACTTAGCCAGTTCTGATTTCTCTTTTTAAACAAAAGTTTTTTCTCTGTGGACGAAATTAAAATTTAACACATCTAAGTTAAATGAAATGATTCTCAAAAACTCAACAGTCTTTCAATCAGTATGTGATGATCTCTCGTGTAAAATTTGGAATTGAGATTAAATAGCACAAAGACAAAAGTTCAACACATATTATGGCTTAACTTTTCCCATTCCAGTATTTGGACTGTGGTGTGATCTAAAGCCTGACTGGAAAGCACAGAAAAGATTAGTTTTTATCATAAATGGGCCAATTTCTTAATAAACTGTTTTTTTTAGTAAACTTTGCCAAAAATATTAGATTAATATTGGCCTATAATTGGCTTAACATTATTTAAGCATTCAGCTTTAGTTTGTTTAAAAGATCAGGATAAATTGTCCATGTTTTTACAATCATTGCTTATCTGCAATAATTGTGGGTATAAAACTCTTTGTTGGCAACAAACCTATCAAGGCAGGATGTTGTCCCTTTAGGTTCAAAGACATTAATGAGTTTGTTAAACTCATTAATGAGACGCTGTAATAATAATGTAGCACAGGAGGCTGCTTTTCTAAATGTTGGCTTTAAAAAAATCTTCAAGGCCGTTTCAGGATTTGATGGAAAAGAGTTCAGCAGAGACACATGTTGATTGGTTCATCAGCATTGTTAGTATTTTTATTTATAAAAGCAGAAAATGTTATTGCATTGTAAATGAGATTGCTTAAATGTCATCTTGAAGTCTCGTTACGACTCTGTTATTGATAGAACAGGGTTTTTTTTTATTCGTCTTCTAAGTTTGAAGTACTGATATGATCTAAACACAAAAGTCAGATTGAATCAGAAAACTGCAGCATCTGAAGAAGAAAGACAAAGTGACAGGTGAGCATTAGGTTGTCTTAGTTCAGGGTAAATTCTCATTCCCAGTCTCATCAGTTTCTGTTTTTCTTTTCCTGATTCATTTCTTTTGATGGTCTGAGATCGTCGTTTTAATTTAAACTCCTTTTTAATTTTCACCATCATCCCGCCCGTCCTGTCCGCCCATCTGCGCTTCGTTTCCATCTCCTCTATCCTGTGCTCTTCTTCTCCGCTCTCCCCCGTCCCCTTCTCATTCGCCACTCTCTCCTCTCCTCCACCTCTCCTGACACAGCTATGAATAACAATTAGAAGATCTACAAGACAGAGAGAAACCATTTAAAAGTTTGGAATCGCTTCTCCGTAAAGTATCAGTCTGTTTGGGTTTAAAGAAGGGAGGACTGGGGTGAGCGGAGGGGGCAGCAGGCGGCTAAACCCGGTCTGCTCAAGAGGATCCTGAGAGAAAAGTGGGGTGAAATTAGTATTTTTTTTTCTTTCCCACCAGTCCTCTATGAAGACCAGATTATTTATCTGCTGCTTCCATCTGGCTGCCAGGAGAGTTGTGTTGCCACATGAATTCTCCTGGCATATGAATGAAGCTGCTGAGGCTCTTGTCGTGCTGCCGTTGCTTCAATACCCGGGTCGCTAACGGCGAACCACTACTGGAAGGCTGCTTGTTAAAGGATCTGCTGCGATAATGTACATAAAATGGAGGGGAGGCAGAGCCAGATGTGAAGCTCTTATTGTCCAGGCATCAGTTGGAGAACAGAGGAACCCCCAGAAAGAGGGCGTGACTGTGGTGCTGTTAGATGTTGTTGGTTGGCTTCACTGGCAAAAGCTTGACATTTAATTTAGAAATACTTTATTAACATAAAAGGGAAATTAAAAGTTGTTGCAATTCACTTTGTGCAGGTTTCTTGCTGGAAGGTTCTCCAGTAGAGCTTTTATTCAGATGACGTCTGAATAAAACATAATATCACAATTGCTGTGTTTCCATTAAATAAGAAGCAATAAAAATCAGATGTGAATAATTTTTTTCATGTGATAAATCATTAAAAAAAAAAAACAACATGCCATGTCATCATCCTCCTACTACTTCCTGTTGTTGTCTTCTTCATGGCAGTTTTCACCAGTGGCAACATTCAGTGGCAACATTCAGTTGTTGGTCATGTGACTCATGTGTTGCATGAAAAAAGTGTTTCCATTGCAGTTTTGCTATAAAAAAAAAAAAAAAACAGGAAAAAAAAACACTGTAAACCTTTAAATCAAATGACAAGTTGTTGCTTTTTTGTTTTTTGTTTTTTCAAAATGAGAATGTCTCCCTTAGGAGGATTTATTTTTGAAATGTCAAATTGCGCAATTGGAAACTAACTTCTCAGCAGGACAAAACACTTACAAATGCTCACCACATTTTTCAGATTTAGAAAAATTGTATTTCCTTTTATTTCTAACAACACGCACTACTTTACTATTGCCTTTCACATGAAGTCCCACTAAAACACGTTGAAGTCGGGACTTATAGCGACAAAATATGAAATAGTCGGAGGGATGTTGATCCTTTTAGGAAGGAACTATAAATGCGCCAGATTGGCAAAAGATCAGAAGTCTAGAAAGTCGCTGGTGCCTCCCGCCTTTCTTTCTGAATCTCTCCTCTCCACTAACCAATTTCCACCACAGTCACCTCTGTCCCCTGTGCTGGCTCACACTGGCTAATTGAAATTGACACATTTAATTTTGCCCCACAGCCAGCTTCATTCCAGTGATGGATGGCAGTGGATGAATGTAATTGAACTTTGGAGAGGAGAGGAAGGAAGCAAAAGGAGGAGACATCGATTAACATAACCTGACTGGCTATTTCATTTATCAGGACAGACAGGCAGCATAGAATAGAATAGAATAGAATAGAATAGAATAGAATAGAATAGAATAGAATAGAATATGGTGGCAATACTTCAAATGCAATTCCTATCCAATGCCGGTAGGTGGTGACAATGTAAACACGCGCAACAGGTTTACATTGTCAACATGTTACTGATGTTCACAAGGTAAATGAAAACCCTTAAAAATTCATATGCTAGCAGGATGTTTAAGATCTTAGTATTTTACCAGAACTTGACAGTAGTAAACCTGTTATTACTAAGCTTAATAACAGGTGTGATACCTGGTATTAAGGTCTCAAACCTGTTGAGACCAGAACAACAGGGTTAAGGTCTCAATAAGTTTAAGGTCTTAAACTTAAGGAGGACTTGAGACAGGAGCCTCTGGCCTTTCTTGCTGAAATGATTTGATTGATGTGATTGTGGCGTACTGATTGCAAGTTGCCTTATCATTAACCAGAAAAGCAACCTAATTTAACTATTAGACATACACACAGACATATACGATCCATACAACTCTGTGGGTTGAGAGAGCACATAACTTTAAAGCAACCAGTGTTTGAAAAGTCTTCACCAGGCTTCCAGGCAAAACATTAATTTTAGTCTTCTGACTTCAATTTCCTGATCATTTCCATCCCTTTTCTCACACAGGCTCGTCTCAGGCCTGTTGATCTCTAATCCCTTCATCATGCTCGCTCCGTTTCTCCTCCAGCTAATTAGATCAAGACATATAGTGGCCACGTGACAGTATCCTCTACAGAGCGTCGGGGCAATATGAATAATTGAGGAGCCATTATCCCCTTCTATTATATCCTGAGCAGAGCAACAGAAATTGTGGAGATGGATAATACCACAAGCATCATTTATGATCATTTTAGTCTGCTGTTAATGAGCAGTCAGGCATATGTTTTCTCTTACTCAAATTATGGTCATTAGCAGCACTGGTTATTCCAGTACAGGTCATTGTATGCATTTCATACATCCATGTTATTCTACATAACAGGTGGGGGTTTTTTTATACTAAAGCTCCGAAAAGTGTTCACAGCCCTAAAAGCCGAGGACCAGATAAATCCTTTTGGAACCGTTTCCTTAGAAAAATTAAATCTGTTGTTTTAGAAGGAAAAAATACTTAACTGTATGGACTCTTGTTCAGCTGTCCTATTTCACCTTTTTAGTGAAGCACTTTTGATTCAATCTCAGCATTCAGTCTATCACTGTCCTACAGCTTGACTTGGACATTTGCCCACTGTATTTTGTGAAAGCAGAACTCAGATAACCAATCTGTGTCCTTATGAAACTTACTATGCTCTCTAGGTCAATGATCAGGCACATCTTGGAGTGAATTCACACCAGTCCTGCTTAGTCCTCTTTAATCAAAGTCTAGTTCTAGAAAGTTTGTTTCATTTGGGGGAGGTGAGAATATGAAGTTGACCTCTGACCCAAACAGTGAGCTCTGATTCGTCTACAAACCTAGGCTGCTTCAGTTGGAGTAAACCGAACCGAACCAAACCGGTTTGGATGCACATGTGAGCGTCAATCGGATCGGAGACCGCTCCCAAGCGCAGGGTATTCTGGGTAAAAACAACCAAAACAAATGAGAGAGCCTACTGCTAGCAGTAGAAATGTCTCTTGGGTCTGACGCTACTCCATTGGTGTTTACATAATTTGTTTTGGGTTTTTTTGTTCTTTTGTGAAGAAGGACTTTTGCGCTCAGTTTCTTCTTCAGAGGTTTTTTCCCATTATTGCTACTCCTCTTATATTCTTTTTCTTCTGATAAATGTTTTTGTCAGAGACAAGGTAACTGATTGTGTGAAAAATATTTTAAATCTCATACTACCAGATGTATAAATGATTTTGGGCTTAACTGTTTATTGGCAGCCATCATGTGCAGATGTAGTTGTACTAATCTACTGGTTAACAAAATCTTAGTAAAAGCCTCAGGTAATATAACAGCAGGACTTTATTTGCCTTTGTTTGTCATTTTACACCAAAAATGTTAATCTAAATTAATGCTTGTAGGTAGCAGGAAGTAGTTTGACAAAAGGAGAAACGCAGCTCTCAGTCCAGACTGAACCGATTTAAAGCTTTTTTCAAGCTGAAAGGAAAGAAAAAACCCATACCTTCAATTCTTATTTTAAAGCCATTTTCTTTGTTTTACATTTTCAAACCGGTCAGAAATGAATCATCAGGAGGGCATTCAGATTTATCTGGAGTTTGAATGTCTTGACTTGTTGAATTGTGTCAGTAACCTCGACACACCCACGCCATTGAAGGCACCAGAAAAATATTCTCGTGTTTTTTTTTTGTTTTTTTTCTGTTCAAGTGAAGCTCAAACTCTGAAATAGAAGCCTCAGACTTGCATAGTGTGTATGGCGTGCATACCTGCTGAAACTCAGAAGTCAATTTTGGAGCAGACCAAAGTAGGACAGCAAACTCTCACTTGTAGCTCACTCTCCGACTTGCGAACAGAAAAACACAAAAAGTGTAAGAAGTGAAAAGATTATTTCTGTCGTACCACAAGAGAGTTGCTGTATGAAAACAATTATCTCATTTCTGCAGGTTTGATTAACACTGTACCTAATGTTTAAACCCAGAGGCCCTGGGCCACAGGAGACAGGACTAATTAAAACATATATCCCCAATCTTTTAATGCGAGCTAATTAAAACATATAGCCCCCTCAATCATAAAAAAAGATCAAATTTAATCATATGAGACTTTATGTGTTGATTGCTGTCTAATTAGCGCCTGTTACCTTCACTGTTGCAGACTAATTAAGAAGTACACCTTTGTTCTTCACATTTTTCAGCGTTCCTATAGAAAAAACTGATGTTTTCACGTCCAGAGGCATTCGAGCTTCTTTTCTCCAGTGGAAGGATCTCTCCTGTTCAGTTAGCTTCCATTCCTGAGTCATGATCTTCCTGCTCTGCTTCCAGACGGTGTAGAACCTTTTGAGACTGTTCTACATCAGCTGTCCACTCAGAGGTGTGGATAATCCCTCTGGACTCTAAAACTTCTGTTTAAACGTGATCCACAAAATACTGATGGCTGATGTGTCGGCACATTATGGAAAGAAACTGGTGGAACCCAACCTGATGACTTGAATGCAGTGGGACAACAGGGCCGAGCTTGACATGTTTTTGGTTGCTTTTGGATGTAGGATTCTTTGTTAATTAGGTGTGAGCTGTAAAACAACCTAACTGTGGTTGTGAATTTAGAGAGACCAATTAACCTAACAGTTATGTTTTTGGACTGTGGAGCGAAGCAAGAGAGAACCCACCATGCACAGGGAGAACATGCAAACTCCATGCAGAAAGAGGAATCGAACCCAGGATCTTCTTGCTGCAAGGCAACAATGCTACCAACAGGGCCACTGAGGAGCCCTGACTGATTTCAAAATATGCTATTGATTTATTTTATCATCAAATGTGTAATAAATTTTTTTTTAATCACACCTTTAAAAAAAATGTCTTAATTGTTATGTTGGATTTAAGAAACATTAAGAACCCACAAACATTTGGATCACACAGTTGTGGCTCTTGCAGGAATGATTCCCTCCTTCTGCTGCACTCCAACCAATTAAAATACAAGCAATTACCTGATTTTTTTTTTCTGTTTTTGCAGCAGGAAGTAGGGAATGCAGTCTCCCAGTGCGCAACAGCAACCAAAGGGAACTTACTCCATTCCACACCCATACAAGTAGTAGCAAACAAACTTGTCCGGGGAACCACTGACAGATAAAATATGTTTTATTTTGTAGTTGTTGCATGTCACTCTTCTTTCTGATGCTGCCCTGGGCAACTGCCCATATACCCCAATATCAGAATCCCGTCACTGTATCCACTTTTTCTAAAAATGTTTTGTTATCTCAAACCAAACATGTCTGATGGGTATCACTTTCCAGGTTTTCATAATCAGGAAGGTTTAAAGGAAGTCAATTTGTTTTAGGTGTTAATTTAGAAATGTCGCTCTCCATTCATTTCTTATGAATTTGTGCGATCAGGTGAAAGTTGCTTGTCCTCATCCACCCAATTGACCAGCATTATTCAGTCATGTGAAATTTCAAGCTTGTACACGTTGATGTGCGCATGCAGGCTAGAGACGCAAATCAAGAACGTTGAAAAACGTCCAACTTTTCTTGTTGTCTGCTGTCGTGGATAAGTTTCATCTATAGCCGTCATTTGTCGCTCCCTGTACCGAGTCCATGTCGTGCTGCTGTGAACTTGGTAACTCTCTGTAGGAGAGAGGCTTTTAGGTCAAAATAGGCACTTTTGTCAATCTGTAATATGTAACACCAATGTATTAAAATGTATATAAAATTATCGGCAAATGCCAATTCCTAAATGACTATCAAAGACAAAAAGAGTGGATCTCCTCCAGAGATTCTTGTCAGGGAATAATACTGTTAGAGTGAAATCTAAAATATATAAATACAGTTTATTTGTGTATATGTGTAGAAACTGTGGTGACACTTTCAGCTGTAAGAAAACAGGTGTAGAGACATTATGTTTGATCTTAGAGCAAAATATGAGAAATTCTATTATTGAAATTACTGTTGCTACATAAATGTCATAAAGTACAAAATGTATAAGCTTCAAATGCTTACAAACTTGGGTTTCCTGACATAATCCATTTTATTAAAAGCCACTGAGTAAACAACCATTTGTGCAAAGAAAGCATTTTGAAGACATATTAGTCTCCAGAGAGGATCCTACACACAGCCTTAAAACTGTGTAGATGTCCAAGTGTAATAATAAAACACAGGTAATGTGACTAATTGTATGACAGCATCAATTTCTGAGACTTTGGCTTTGAGAGAAACCTTGAATTATTCAGCACTATCATTTAACACCTCTAACGATAATTCTGCCGTTTATTCATTATTCCTGTTTGTTTCCCAGAATGAGAAAATTCCAAGTCACTGTATTGATATTAAACCGCAAAGCATATGTGATTATACCAGCTCTTCCAGATAGCTGGAGGGTTTTAGTTCTGCAGCCATGCTCCCCATTTATCAGCTAATCACAGGCTGTAAATCACAACCATTCATTCTAATACCAACACCGTCCTCATGAAAAATTGAGGAGCGTTGTTTATCCAGAGGCTGCAATGCCCTTGGTAGTCATGAGCCTTTGCTTTGAGAACTCGTTGAGTTAAAACTGACTTTGCACGACAACAAAACTATGAATTTATTAAAACAAGTAGCATTAACAAAGCAGGTAATTCATATCTATTAATGCATATTCTCCAAAAAAAATTAAAATAAAGGGTTACTGCAATGTTTTAGTTTAATTCCACAGTGTCTCAATGCCTTTATGCAACATGAAACAATTATAGAAATGAGAGAAAGAAAGGAAAATATTCACTACAACTTATTGAAACAATAAATAGTTAATTGCTCAGAACATGAAGAAGGAAAAGACAACAGAAGGCAGTGAGATCATGTGTAATGAGGTTTCAGCAACCAAAGTCAGGATTAAAAATGGAAGTTTTGAGTCTTTTGTTAAAAGATAAATGAAAAGGTGGGATTGTACCTGCAGCTTCATGCACTAAATTGAACATCTAATCCTCAGTATTAGGAGTAAATGAAGACAAAGAACTTGCTTGGTACGGCCATTAGAGCGAACCCTTTTAGGACAGAGTAACATTCCCACAGCGGTGGTAATTGTATTCAGATCAGCTGTGCCACAATATTCCTCTTAGTGGTTTAAAGAGATACAGCAAGATAAATATGTCAATTTTTGACCCAATGTTTAGGTTTTTGACAATCTAAGGTTACCCTGATTATCATGATGGCTTCAAAGACATATTTCTACTGTGTGGTGTGTTAAAAGTGATCTGGTCTTCTTACAAGGACGTCGGAGTTCTTCTGAGGAGATTGGTGCTATTCAACTTGTTGAGTTGTCTTGGTCTGATAGGTTCCCCGCAACCTGCTGAATGTGACGTGTTGCCAACCAGAAAGAGAGGTGACGGAAGCAAAGGGGAAGAATGGGGGAGTTTTTCTGGCATAATCCAAAAGATAGAAATATCCATCAGTTACATGATCAATCTTCCCTGGACTCTCACCGTTTATTGAAACTAAGAGAAAGCAAATGCTACAAAAAGCGCATATAGACTTGTGGCATTTTAGTTTAAACTTTCAAAAAACACCAATTAGTGTCTCAGTCTAGGCAACTCAAAATTCAGTCTGAGTGAAATTCAATCTAACATCACCTGGTTTTGGCTTGTGACAGTATTGATGACGGCCAATGACAGCAATATATTCAACCACCATTTCTGATCTTCCAAAGTGAAAGTGAAAATATATCAAACAATAGGTTGCGGATGCCAGAGTGAGCACAAGCTCCCATTAACATCAACAAGTGTTAAATAGCTTTATGTAGGCTGTGACTGAATCATTAAATCAATTACTCATTCTGTATTCCAGATATTACACACCTTAATATCTTTCCTTGAGACACCACTGGGAGCTGGGCTCATTAAAGCAGAACTATTGTTGTGCAGACAGAAAGAGGTCTGTGCCTTTAATATATCATTGGTCCCAAGCCAGATGAAATCACCTCTAAAGAAGTCAATCTCTCTCTGAAGTGTGGATTCCTAATAGCAGCTGAACTCTGTTTCCTTCCAATTAGAACTTTCTTAAATCACAGATCCAACCCCATAAATGAGGTTAATTAGTTCAAGGCTCTACCTAATTATCCATAGGCACATGTACCATCATGAAACATCAAGCCTTTTTATTGTTTTTTAATTATTGGGTTAGTAACAGATGCAATAAGAGTCCTTTTAACTTTTAAATAACCTAAATAGATGAAATGTTTTAGGTTTTTTTTGTTGTTGTTTAGGACCCAATTATTAGAATTACTGTAGATTACAGGTGCAACAATGATATCGCAGACATGTTGTTTGCTTGCACAAATAGAGCAAACAAACCACAAAATCTATATTTTTAAATCATGGTAGAATATTCAACTAGATTATTTGCCTTAAAGTAGGTCATAATGGCAAAAATAAATCGCAAAATATTAGCGCCGTGTTTTTTTATAGAAGAAATTTCATGACCCTCAAACTGTGTTTTAATGAATTTCAACATTTATAATCAGTGTAAAATTATCCAGTTCAGGTTTGATCAGATTAATGTCTGGAGGAACCAGACAAAATGGTTTAAAAATGTCTGCTGATTTCAAAAACCTGAGACCAAACACACAAAGATAAACAATCTTATGAATATCAGGTATGGTCATACATTTTGTCGTCATGCAATCTACCATGGAAATATGTTAGTGTCTTACTAACGGGGTAATTATTGATTCTGTTAGTTACTAAAACAACTTCAATATTTTACCTTCTGCTCATTCAGAGAGAGAAAAAAAAAGACTCCTTCAGATAAATTTTGATACTGTTAAGAAGAATATTAATTTTATTTAAAGAGGCATAATTCTGTTTATACATAAACATAATTAGTTAGTTTCAGTTACTATAGTTAATGATTCCATCATAAAGAATTGATCAATTCTTCATATTTATTAATACATTTTTCAATTATGACAACCCCGAGCATCCTTTTTATGAAAACAGGATGTCTTCAGTCAGAGGCTTCCTCAGATGTGCTGTAACACAGACCTCTATAGGAGATCCTTCCTACCGACAGCCATCACTATCTACAACTCTTTGAGGAACCTTTAATTAATAGCAGTTACATCGTTTCATTTCCCTTTGGGATCAATAAAGTATTTGAGACTTGAATTTTTATTCCGTTTTAAATGAGCTCTGAATGTATAAAATCATTTCAGATGATTCTGGCACCGGATCAGATCGTTTTGTGAGCTCTGTCTGGGAGGCAGCCTTTCTGTCCGGGTCTCAGCGGGTCAGTGACTTTCACATCCTGTTGCTCACAGTTTACCATAAACACATGCTGAGACTTCTTGCATGAGAAAAAAAAACCTTCTTGAACTGATTTAATAGAACAAACAAAACTTTCCTTTTAACATTACTTAACTTTTCTTCACTTACAGAAATATTCAATTCTAAAATTTATTCTTAGACATTACCTACACCTGTTGAAGAAATGTCATACCCACTAAGTACAGTAGGTTTGATGAGTTTTTAAAAAAAAAAAAAAATAGTTTAACATAATTATCAAATTATTTTAGTATTGTTTTAAAATGACAAAACAAAAGCCTAATTTTACAGATGTATATCTATATATAGTTGTGCTGAGCTTAAAATGAAATCCTGCTGGGACACGTGTAAAAAAACAACTGATTTTAAACTGTCATATGTACTAAAATATAATTGAAGAGCTATGGTTTTTTTCCCGTTTCATTCAATAAAACATTATGTAGATTAATAGTGATGCTTTCAAGGCTTTTTTCTTAATTATGATAGTCTGCTTACAGCAAATGAAAACACATTTGTGATTGGAATATTTGATCAGATCAATTAAACATATTTTCAATACATGTGGACTAAATGAAAAGCCTGATTAGTGTTCACATTGTCATATAATGAGTATGGCCATATTCAATAATAATAGTTATATTGTAAAAAAAAAAACTAAAAAAAAACTAATTCCACCCCATAGTTAAGTAAAACAACCATTTTTACATTATAATTCATTTCATTGATGATTGTGTTTGTGTGATTTTTATTTCCATTCCATTTGTTATTTTTGGTTTTTGTTTTAGTTTAGATATTTAAAATATCTTCCACTTCCATTTTTTGATCTGTGAGAGTGTGAACTTGCATTATTATGCCATCATTAATACTTGAAAATCATTTCAAAGCAATGAAATTCTTGTTTATCGCAATATTTGCTGCGATAATTTATCATCCAACAAAATTTGTTATGGTGACTGACCTATTACCTGGTCAAGGACTAAAGGAAACATCTGACCTCTGGAATTGTAAACAAATGTTTCTGTACCAAATACTAAGTTATATTTTCTGTTATGTCAAATACTTATTTGAAGAATGTTTCTGTCTCTCACAGTTGAGGTGTAACTACCATGAAAATGACAGACCTCTCCATTCCTTGGAAACTGGGAACCTGGTGTATCAAATACTTATTTTCCCCACCGTAAATCCAATGGAAACGTCAAGTAAACTACAAAGACCTTTTTTCATTTTGGTTTGATTGAAAGAATTTCATAACATGTTGACGATCAGATCCTTCGTATTAGGTCTTTATTTGTAAAACTCTAAAACTGAAAGAGGATCAGCCTTTTTTTTTTATCATTGCTGTATAGACAAAGATGTCAACTGAAAACAACTTTCAGAAAATAATCAAAGAAAACAACTGAATAAAATCTGTAAAACTAGTAAATGTTGCAGGCTTTTTTTTTTTTTTAGTAGTTATTGGTTCGCAAAGTTTTTTTTTTTATTTCTAAAAACGTCTGCTTTAAATAAAAGCTGGGACTTTTCTTAAGCACAGAGCAGCCAGCTCTGAAGGAGGCCCGTCCCTCCCACTACACTCCTTTTGTTCTCCAAACACATTTGTCTTCCATATGTTTTATATCCCTGATGCTCCTCGCATGCTTTATTCCCATCTTAAGAATGTTAACAAGTCTACTAAATCCCCAAACAGATGATGTATTAGATTTTCTTCTCTCCATCTTCTCCATTGATCTCTCCCTCAACAACTACCCTCCATCATGCTGTTTTGTCCCCTCACACTCCCTCCATCTATCATTTATTTGATCACTTCCAACACTCTCCCATCTGGTTGAACCAGGAAACATCAAACAGACGGACATATTTCACCTCATCATGTTGACATCTGTACTGTACTCTGTGTGCGTGTGTGTGTGTGTGTGTGTGTGTACTCATTTAGATGGTAATAGGGTAATTCTAATCTTCTGAAGACCGATGGAGTTTATGCCAGGTCCTTAAATGTTAGGAGGTAGGATTATACATATGGTATGGACTTGGCTTTGGTTAAAGGGGCAGCATTATGTAAAATTGACTGTGAGCTTTCCGTCATGTTACAATGTTAATCTCTCATCAAAAACATACCTGGAATGTTGCCTTGCTTCAGTTTCTAAGCTTCCGCCCCACAGAGCAGCCCTCCCCCCGTGACTCCCCACCACTCAGCTCCTTCAGACTAGCCAGCAGAAATGAGCAAACATCTGTTTTTTGATCATTGTTATAATGTGCTGAGCTCATCATAGGAGCTACTTCTCAGTGCAACACTGGTAAAAATGTTAAAAGATTAATAGAGGAGTCATGTTGTGATGACTTCCTGAAGGCGGAGTTTCAGAAAGAGATAGAGTTTTTAAAGAGACAGAGGCCCACTTTCAAGGCGTTAAATATCAAAGTCAAATTTCTTTTAAGTCATATTTTATATAAATAACATTTTTATAACAACTGAATTTACATAGTTACTTGGCTGTGCTATGAAATGGCAATTTGCGTCTGGAAAATACATAATACCGCCCCTTTAAAAATATATTACAAGGAAATATTTTCATTCCACTTCCATTAGTTTCTTCAGTTTTCTTCTTCTTCTTCTTGCTTCTATGATATGAACTGTGACTTAACAAGACTATCGTGGCCCCTGACTGTATGACCCTTTTTGCTCTTGTCAAAAGTGGGAATGTGACTTTTTTTCTTCTGCACTTTTAATTACAACCAAACCCATTTCATCTCCTCTGCTCACACACACAAGGCTTAGCTCAAAAGCCCACGTGCACATTCTCTTCCTCAACCGTTTCTTTCTGCCTGCCCCCTCACCTTTCTTTTTTTAGTGCTGGTTCAAGTACATGCAAATGGAATATTTCTGACACGAGCATTGAATTTAAGTTCCCTCCCTCTAACAGCATGCCAGGCACTGTCGCTTTTTAAAGTCATTACCAGGAGTGTAAAACAAATATCCATGATGTTGTTTGTTTCTTTAAAAAAAAAAAAGAAAAAAAAAGGGGGGTTTGGAATTCAGTTTATTTTCACTGACTTATTAGCTCTGTATGCAGAAATATTTATTTTTATTAGGAGACATTTTCATTAAAACACTGATACTAATACTGTAGGTTACAAGTGAGAATGTTGAATGCAGAAACGATAATCATATTTCATATTTGCTGTTCTTTTTTGCTGTTCATGGTCATTTTCATTTTGGTGGTTGCAGCATTTTTTGTTTGCAGCTTTTATTGTTTCATTTGTTCCTTGTTTTTATGTGTTGAAGTTTGCATCATTCATGTGTTTGTAGCTCATTTTTCCTTTTGCTGCACACTTGCACCTGTGGGCCACCGTAGTTACCCTCCTTATTGCATGATTTCAGTTTCAGTAAAAAAAGACAAAAAAAATAGTTTCATTCTTACTGTCAAACAGATGCTAAAATAAGTAAAGATATGTAAATTGAATATAGCACATTTGGCCTATATACATTTAGGAAAGATGCTAACCAGCACTATATTAATTAAGACTTTAAAATTTAATAAATTCTTGTACAATCGATTCTGGTCCATGACCACGGTCATTCAAACTAGCATAATTCATCTAAATTGCAAATGATTGTAATTCACACTCTAACCACTAGATGGAGGCAAACTTTGTGCCATGTGAACATGTACATGTGTAGCGTATGCATCAACAGACATCTTGGCTGAGTTGAAGCTCTTAGTCTTGAGGCAGTTTCAACGAACGTCAGTGGCTGGGTAAAATCAATCCAGTGGTTTCAAACTTCAGACGAGTTCATACCTCCAGTAAGCAATCATTTCTCAGTAGCCTCTCTGTGGGAAGCAAAGAGCAGAACAAAGGGCTGTTCCTCACCTGCCTAGTCTACAAAGGTGTCATGCTAAGGAAATGATTTGTTGAGCAAATGAAGATTTGGTAACCTGACATAATGTCAGTTGTATTCTCTTTGTATCATAGATCCAGATTAGCATATCATTTATATACCCGCACGGATTTATTTGCCTACTCATGAAACCTTCAGAGTATTGCCTGTGACATTATTGTTGTCATAATGACAGCATGGACCTCGACTGTCAGAGGAGATAAATTTGATCTTTGCCATCTCCTGGTAGCTGTCATTCGTGGGAGGCTTGCTGGGAGATGATGAGAGGGTGTCAGCTGTTAAGCATGAGAAGTCTGAGCTAAACGCATGTTGTTGAGACCACAGGGTCTCTGCAGACTCACAGCTGGAGCTTCCTCAGCTTTCTGGGGAAGCATTGTGAAGTTAGCCAGACTGCTGCCAGCAGAAATGTATGCATTCTTGTTTTAGTAATCCTTCACAACGATGCCTAATTTCATGATGATGAAGATAACAATGATGATGATGCTGGTTAACACAGACGTTCAAAAAGGAGGCATATTTTTACACGGAATTTGATGTTTCTTTCTGTAGCAGAATGAAGCCTGCCCCAGGATTGAGGACACCTGGCACCTGATTGCTTCATAATGGCTCTGAGCATATAAGCAGACTCTCACCTGCTTTC
>CAEFZX010000272.1:0-17170 GCA_903066825.1 Alfaro cultratus | reverse complement strand
GGAGGGCTTATTGTGGTGTTTTTCTTGCAAAGTTCAAAAAATAAAAAATAAAATTAATAATTTTAGTACATGTGTCAGAAATCCAAAAAATTAAAAAAATTTAAAAAAAAAAGACCAAAAGGGCACTTGGGGTCATGGAGCAAAAGGGGCAGGTGCTCAAGCCCCCTTAGCCCCCCCCCTCTGCACGTGCCTGATTGTTATTCTCTATAAATGATGCTACAGGTTTAGATCTATGGTCTGTGTTACAATTAAACAATTTCTAGGGGCCCCTGAATGTCTGGAGGCCCCTACCAGCAGCTACTGAGTTTTCTGATATCTTGCAATTCGAGATCTCAGAGGTGCTAACATAGACATAGACATAAGAAACTTTATTGTCATTCACGTCACATTTGGTACATCAAGCTGTTATATAGAGTTAACCCCTTTGAGCTTTTTTGATCTATAAATCAGTCTGCAGTCAAGTTGTTGTAGAGGTTAAATAGATATTATTAGGGCTTAATTAGTAAAATGGCAGCAAATTTGCTTATTTCATAAGGTCATAACCAGAGATCTTCTCTCCTCTGGTCTGTTTAACAGCTACAGTCTCAGATCAACTCAGACCTCCAGGACTGTCAGCAGCAGAAACAGCAACTTTATACCTGTTGGGGAAAATATAAACTACATTTGCTTTGCATTGTCCCCACATGATGAAAATTATATAGTATCCAATTAAATTCTTGTTTAATATGGGTTGTTGCTATGTTGTTGTACGGTGTTTTAAGATCTTGTTCAATGTGCCCTTTTTTAACTTTGAGCTCCTGCCCCTCCAAAGGGCTCTGCACGGCCCTGATAACAATGTCATTAAATCATTTTTCATTTAATGCATTCAGCTGAGAAAAAAAAATACATTTAGGATTTAATTAAAAAGTTCACTTTGTAAAATTTTAAAGAATCATCTTGATAGTTTGATTGTTGTGTTACCATGGCTACAATGTGGTGTAATCTTTGTTAACAAATACATCACATCAAATAAGCAATAATCAGTGATTGATTTTAAATTCGGCCAATAAACCTGGTCTCCCTCTCACAGATTCACCTTATCGATATTTAAACACTGTTAGTGATGCTGAGGTTCTTAGTAGGAAGGGTTTTGGGGGGCAGCAGAGGGGTTCTGTCTAAGGCCCCATATTACCTTGGGCTGGCCCTGCATGAACACCCGCTGCGATGCGCAACTCTGGAATCTACCTGAATCCCCCGGTGGCCCCTATGTCAGTCCCCCAATGCTTTGGGAACATTTTGATTCATTATATTGTGACATATTTGGCTTCATTCTGCGGTTCTAATTATTGTCACAGTATTGTCTCTGATGTTTATTTTGTGAACTCTAATTGCTCTGGGCAGAATCTTCCTTTAACACTTGAGGTTCTGCAATAACTTCTATCTACAGCCGCTCACCTCCAGCCCAGAACCCGTCAGCAGCGGATTTAACCCGCCTGGTGGAAACGTTAAGGAGAAGCAGAGCGAACAGTCAGCAGGTGGTTCCAGGTGGTACCACCTGCAGCCCCGTGTCTTTTAAGAAGATGTCTGATATAAAGACAGACATTCTTTATATCCGTCGGTGGGACCGACTCAGACTGTAGTGAACCGGGCATTTAGCAGAATGATGAAGTTAAAGTCAGAAGTTTTCTCTACAGCTGAAGCATTTCTGTGTTTAGGGGCGAGGAAGATTTTGTCCTGCTATTGCAATTACAATTATGAAAATATAAATAGAAACAGTTTTTCTAACGTCAACATCAGACCTACATTTTTATTCACAAACCAGTGTATAAAAAAATATTCTTGCCCATAATTTGATAGTTAGAGGCACAGATCCTCCCCCTCCTCCTCACTATGGACCCGGAGTCTGAACAACATGGAGGCAGAAACTGAGAGTCATTATCAGACTGAAGGCAGCCAAACTAGTTTATTTTGATAAATTATTATATTTAGCTAGATATTGTTGCTGAGGGATACAAGCAGGCCTTCTGACATACAGATAAAAAATAAAAATAAAAAATTGAAAAAAAATGTTTTTAAAAAAAAACAAAAAAAAACTCAAGGGCATCTGCCTGACTTCCAGAGTCTCTCAGCCGAGCAACGTAAATATAGGCAAATCTCAGCCTTCCTCCTCAGTAGGTCAACAAGCAGCAGCACTACCAAAGTCCAAACATCCTGGGTTTCCACATTCCTTCAACATCTCTGGTGACATCATTCTGCTGCCGGATTCCAGACTTCATCATGCACCAGGTCATATTACCTTCTCTGCCTGCATCCTCTTTGTTTGAGCTTCCCAGATCTTATCTACTATCATTTCATCCCCATCCTTGCAAGTATCACAAAATATCTGTAAACATGCATCACTTCTATTCTTCCTTCTATCTTTCATGTCTATTTGACCCATGCATCTTTTCAAAGTGTTCAAACACTCATGAATCCTGCTCAGCCAAGACTTTCTACTCCATTTCCTTCCGGTTTATCATTTTTCCCTTCACTCCCCATTCACAAATGTTTTCCTAATGTCAATTATGCCACTGCATTTTCCTCAGTCTAGCCCTCCTCAGCAGTTCAATGTCTTTCTTCTGTTTCACTTTCATTACACCAACAAATTCTAAATGGTATTTATTTAGGTTTAATCTAACGACATCAGTAGCTTCATTCAGCCTAAGGAATTACATTCAATTCTGGGATTTCAATTTCTAAATTACTTTATTAATCTCAAAGGGAAATTTATATTGTCATAACTCATTAATTAAATGAAGATGGTGATGGCTGTTGGCAAAGAAGATCTCCAGCAGCAGTTTGTACTGCACTGCATCTGAATTCAGATAACACACAATGGTAATTCAACGTTGAATTATGGTCAGAATGGTTGATTTTTGGTTGAAGTTGACAATGGATCAACCCTTAGTCAATCATCCAATCCTAGCCGAGTAACCAATGTTGAAAAGATGTCATCGAATCAATGATGTTTTGTCTTTGGGGTATTCAAATAATAGTCTTACAAAATGCCATCTGATGGAGGATTTTACAAAAATCCTTTTCTGCAAATTATCCACACATTTCTATCAATTGTTTTCATCTATTGCATTTATTTGCAGATTAAATTATTTTAAATTAAATAAAAAACAACAATAGCTGTTGATGTGTGAGCAGAGCATTATACGAAAGCAAAGCCTTTAAAAACAAAGAACAGTTCTCACTAACCGAGTCTTGTTCACGATATAATGCTGTTCAAATGAATCAAATCCCTAGTGAACGACACATCAATTCTCTCAGCAGGTATGAATTACCTTCCTCTGATCAAAGAAGTAGTCCTAGCTTTCGTTTCCTTTACACTGGTATTGTCAGCTTTTCTTTTGAGTGGTTTTAAGCCACATATCCATTATTATTTTTAACACAATTCTTTAGTAAGCTATCAATCATCATGTCACACATTGAGTTCATGTCACAGCAAATAAGCGGTTGTTTACATACAGTAGCTTGCAGACTATTAGAGGGTACCTGTAGACCACTAGGCATTCAGGGACCACAGTTTGAGAGAGACTGATCTAAAGAAACTCATTCATGCGTTTATCTTTAGTTGTATTGATTACTGCAAGTATCTTCACTGCCTAAAGAAATTATTCAATGAGATAGCTGCAGAACGCTCCCATCACTCAGGTCTTCTTGTTGTGGTCTGCTCTACATCCTCATAACCACAACCAGATGTTGTGGTTATGGGGATAGCAGCAAGAACAAGCTATTCTACAATACTTTAGCAGTTGGTTTGTAATCTGTGATGCTGTGATTTATTGGTAATGAATGTTATTTTCTCAGAAGTGGTATTATTTTAATTTACTTAGCTACAGTTTGTAGAAATTGTTGACATAGTTTAGTAAGTCAAACAAAAGCAAAATTCAGTGATTGCTACACTAACTTAAGTCAGCTAAGTTGAAGCTCCAAAGTATTTTTAGTTGGTTATACTAAATACATCTAAGTTTATTTATAAACTGAACACAGCTATGTTTCATAGAAATTGTTTACATAACTGTATTAAGCAAATTGAACAAGTTATTTTTGGGATGTAGGCCTTTCCAACTCATCACAAACCAGTTTCACAGCTTCACATGTAACCTTCCTGTTGTCCTCGGGTCATTTGGATCCTGTTGTCCTCGGGTCATTTTGACCCGAGGACAACAGGAAGGTTTTAATAAAACCAGACAAAATAACACAGGAGAAGTGCTCCCTGAGGTAATGGTGGTGCATGGAGTAGAGAGCTAGTAGCAATCGAGTGTATGAGATCAGTGGTAAATCCATTGTAATCTCCTTTTAAGCTACAGACCTGCTCCACAGAGGCCTCATAAGCAGGAGATGGGCTGTTATGACTGGGCCTTTCATCTGGCCAAAGGAGATTACATCTAAGGAATGTTCCACTCTCACAAGTTCTGTGTGGAGCTCCCACAATGCCTCATTCTAGTCACATCCACTTTAAGGAGATGTCTCACAGACCTTCAAAAGTAACACATATAATTTGCCTGAGACTTAAATTTACATTGAATTTTAATGTGGAGCTGCTGAACAAGTTAAGATTCCAGAGATGGAGCACTTTGTCCTCCAGCTTTCCTGATGTTTGACTGTGTAGCACTCAGTCTGAACACACTGACTTAACATTAACATCCCAAGTGCCGGGATGTTAATAGAATCTCTGGTTGGTTATTTAGTATAACCAACTAAAAATTTTAGTTTCTCTGGAAAATAGGTTCTATTTTCACAGAATCTCTGGATGGATTTGACCACATGTGTTTGGAGAAAGAGAAGATTTCTGAAAAGGCTGAAAACCCCTTTTCAGGGGTTTGCAGTGTTGTTTACATAACACTGCAAATAAATTCTGAATCTGTTGTTTAAGGTCATCTTCTAAGGAGACCAATCCATTGTTTACTCTGTATTTATTGATGTACAGTGGCTTCTGGTAAAGGAAAATAGGTAACACTTCATTTGAAAGGGTGTACATAATGGCATGTTCACACCACACGCGTTTTGAGCATCAGGCACATCTGGTTTACATTGAATGTCTATGTGGAGGAGCGCAGAGGGCCCCTCGTGGTGCGTTTCACACTTCTAGTGCAGCGCTGTCTGAAGCGTTTAGAGCGTTTGACGCGTCAAGTGCATCCAAAGAAAAAGATCTTCTCATTGTTTTTGTTTCCTGGAAGGAGCTCTTTGAAGGTGTTCAGAAATGTGATCATGGCTGGTCCTCATTAACATCTTCCACATCTGTAGCGTCTTTTATGCCCCCATCATGTGTTCTTAGGCTATAGAACACAGAAGCTTATAATTTGCTAGATTAAACTTGGAGGGAAAAAAACAGTTTGCCTACCTTTAAAATATGCTTAAGAAAGGGCTAACCTTACCATAATAGAGCTTGATACATTTAGCAAACATTACAGCAAGCTAATTTAACATGTAATTTAAAGTTAGCTTTAAATTGCTGAAACCTAACTTTACCTAGAAAGAGAAATATAGGTAATGTTTTCTTCTAAAAGAAAATTTTAATTTAACAAGAAGCATACCTTAGGTGACATTTTTCTGTTTCCTTTTGCACAGGGGGCCTCAGCGTTGTAATTTGAGCAAGATGAAGACTTCTTGGTATTTTCAGCAGACTACATTACAGTTGGTGCACTGCTGCCTCTCACTGGTGGAGACGGTGTATTGCCCTACTCAAATGCATGATTCACGACGCCTCTTTTTCAACTCCTCTGGGATTTCTGGTTTTAGCTGTGGTATTACTTCAGCTTTTCCAATATTAAGCAGCTGTTCCCTGTTAAAAACCATCCTGTTGCTATGGTTACACATCATACCAAAATACAAAAATATGAAAAATAGTGTCCCAAATAAGTCCAACTTCACAGTGTCCAAACAAGAAGGAGCAGTTATCAAAAAAAATTATTTTCCTCCAAAAAGACCAGAATGAAAGTTTGAAAAAGAGGAAAAAAATCTCAATGAAAGTACAGTGCAACTCCAACGTGCTGACTAACAAAAATACTTGTAACGTTTTTAACCATAGTTTTCCTTTTTTGTTGCACACAAAAAAGGAAAACTATGGCTGGTGAAATGTTTGAACGGCTGGTATATGATTTTCTTCACCAGCCACTGTTGATAAAGAAAGCACAGATGATTTTTTTTTTATTTCCATCCCCGATCGCAACTATGAATGCAAACTCACTCATTTGTGAATTTTTGCCGACTTGCAATTTTCGCCTGTTGCATCTCTTCTGTACATCTGACCACTTACCTTAATGATGTGTGTAATTTCCTTCTTTTCTGGTCAGTCACTGAAACTCAGCTAAGTTTTGACTAATCATCTTAATGCCTTCTAATTTAACTTCCTGTTTCACAACAGCTCTTCATAACTGATCTGGCAAAAAGAAAGCATGTGTGGTGCTAAACCAGAGGCGCTTGAGTCCAGTCCTTGAGAGGTACCGTCCTGCAACTTTTAGATGCATCCTGACGTCAACAAACTGGGATCAAATGGCTGAATTCCTTCACCAGCAGTCATTCAGCACTGATCAGGGCTGGTAATGAGCCATTCGTTGTATTCAGGTGAGTTGGAGCAAGGAAGCTTCTGAAATGGGCAGGATTCTAGTTGAGTAGTTCAACTGAGCTAAATGGTAACATACACTTTCCATGCAGCAGTGCTCTGGATAACTCAAAATTATTGCATTTAAGTTTTATGTATTTAAAACATTCAAATACATTTCCTTTTTTAGATTTGTGTAGACTGGGCTTCTACCTGCACTGCAGCCACCCTGCCATGTGAAGATTCCTCAGAGAAAATATCAATTGGGAAGTTATTCCAGGATATCATCACCATCAAATTTAGATGCAATTTATATAAAGTCTTGCATTTGTGCTTGAAGTATATAGACCCTTTCCAAAAACTTTCAATTTCTTGGAAAAGTTGTTTAATTTTATTCAAAAAGTTTAACTTTAATAGCTTGTAGATTCAAGGCCCACAGTTTAAACAATTTGAAGTATTTATTTATTTATTTATTTATTTATTTATTTATTTATTTATTTATTTATTTATTTATTTTGTTTATTGTTACATCATTTGGACTTCCAGCTATTGAAACCCATAAAAACAGGAATTCAAAAAATTTGAATAAATCAGCCCAAACCACTTCTTTGTTTCTGCAGAAAGGAAGATGATCTCCATACAGATCCTCTACAGAAGGAATCATGAAGTCCTCTAAAACATTCTGGTAGACTGCTGTGGTGACCTTGGATTTAAGAAAGCACTAACTCCAGCGGATATTGCCCCCCAAATCATGACTTTGAATATTTCAAACTGGACCTCAAGCAGTTTGGGTTCAGTTCCTCACCCGTCCTCCAAACCTTTGGACCTTGATTAAAGAATGAAAGGCACCCTTATAAAAAAAATCCCATGAAAATCCCATCTGAAAGTCACATGTGATCACATGTGCCACATGAAAACCACACATGTGGTTCACACAACTTTTCACATGTGACTGATGTGTGAGTGATGTGAATCACATGTGAAAGCACATGTATATGTGTGATTTTGGAATGTTTTGTGGTAAAATCACATGTGATTCCCATGTGAGACATGTTTTCACATGTGTCTCACATGAGATACACACATTTCCACATGTGAAAATATGTGATATACATGTGATGCACATGTGATACCCATGTGAAAACATGGGAATCCCATGGGTTTTTACCATAAAGTATTCCAAAATCACATGTAAACATGTGAGAATTTGTGTGAACCACATGTACAATTTTTATGTGATACATGATTTTCAGATGTAATTTTTACATGTAAAAATGAATGAGATTTTTATTACATATTCAGTTTAGTCACCCAATCTTTACATCGAAAAAAGTCTGATCATATCTGGTGCATATTTGAGAAAAAGGTGATCACTTGTGACACATGTGATCCCATGTTGAATAAACCATGGATCACATGAACAAAATACTTTATCACATGTGGAAAATGGGAACCACATATGAATTTCATGGGATTTTTTGGAAGGGCTTTATTTTCATTGGAAAAGAGGACCTTGGACCACCTGCCAGTGGTCCAGCCCTTCTTCTCCTTGGCCCAGTTGAGTAGCTTCCTAATTTGGCTCAGGTTCAGTGGCTTGACGCAAGGAACTCAGCAGCTGTAGCCTGTCTCCCGGATGCAACTTTTTGTGGTGGTTTCTGAAGCTGTGACTCCTGCCTCATTTCACTCTTCCTAGATCTCTACCAGATTATTCAATCTTCTTTGTTTAATAATCCATTGGAGTCCACAGTCTTCTTTTTGGCTAGTGCATCTTCTCCTGCCACATTTTGTCCTTCCACTAGACTTTCAGTTGATAGGCTTTGACACAACACGCCAACATCCAGCCTCCTTGACTATGAACTTTTGTGGCTTATCCATCCAATGGAGGGTATCAAGTCTTCCCCATATTGAACCAAACTGAGATAATCAAACCAAACTGAAGCAATTTAGTGATACCTGGTGGTGCTTTGAGTTTAGTAGCTGATAAGTGTGTCACACTTAGTTTACAACATTCATGCCCAGGAAAATTTAGGTTGTTTTCTTCAGAGTATTCTAATTTTTTGAATTCCTGTTTTCATGGGTTTTATGAGCTGCAAGCCCAAAATTATGTAACAACTGCAAAATACTGAAATCATTTACTGTGGGCCCTGAATCTATAACCTATAAAAGTTTAACTTTTTGAATAGAATTATGGGAAATAAACAACTTTTCCATGGTATTCAAACTTTTTGGAAAGGGTCTGTATTTTGGGGGAAAGGTTATATGGAGCAATTTCAACATTTTAGTAAGATCTTGTTATGGCAGAAATAAAGGTGGACTGCAACTTCATTTTAGGGCGCAACAATCACAAATAAATGTGACATGTTGGAGGAACTGGTTTATCTTTAAGCCTGTACTTTCATTGTTCATAACTGAAAAATGGAAGTAGAGGGACTAAATTGTCACTAAATTCATCACCGACAGACCCCAAAGTCATCATCTTCTAGGTTCTACTACAGCTTTTGAGATTGTATTGGAGTGGTATTACCATGCACAACTTAATGGTACAAGCCCTGGAGATATTTTGTCAAGCCAAAATCTACTATCAAAATAATAAAGCACCTGAAATTAGAGAAATTGTCTTAGAAATTAAGTGAGGACTGAAAGCTACACTATTATGACACCACACACAGTTTTACCCAACATACAGCTCTTATCCCAGGGAAGTTATGCAAATAAATGCTTTCTGACGTGCTAATTTCTTGGCTTTTGATAGGTTAGATTTATGATTCACGTCTATGCGAAGGCAGCAGAAGAGAGAGCCTGCGGAACTGGGGAATCTCCTGGCCCACAATACCGATGAGCTGGTTATAATAATAGCAGCAATGATGGAGAGCTGTCACCTATGATGGATGATGCTGAGGGTAAACGGTCAGACAAGTTCCTCCGCCTCACTGTTCATCTGTCTTCACAACAGCTGTTCTGCATCTTGCCAAAGGAAGTGTGGGGGAGTCGTGTCGCTTAGGGGAAGTGACAAGGGTGTTGCCTGTACCTTGAACATTATTACCAGCTGTTTAAGGATGAGCCAGCTCACCAGGAGCAGCAGGATATCCATTCTGCATGCCTTCAGCGGATGTTCACTGCAGTTTGGCTTAGACTGCTCTTTTGTTTCCAATTAGTTTTGTCTTCAAGCAGATGTGATTTGTTGCAGTTATCATAGCAAATACTGCAAAGAAATGTAAGATGAAGAGTCCATCTTAATGCTATCCAGTTTTTTAAAGATGTGTTGCCAACTCGTCTCCAGGCTAAGTAGGGTTTGGCCACTGTATCAATATAGTCCTTTAGGATTCTATATATAGTCAATACATAGTCTACATACATACATACACCCACACACACACCCACACACACACACACACACACACATATATATATATATATATATATATATATAGTCCCTTAGATTTTAGGTATTCAAAGTCCTTCTCAAAATTCAGATCTGCTGGGTCCAGGTTGCCAGTTCTTTCTGTCATAATGTGTTGTTGAAGTGGACCCAACACAGCAGGCGAGAAACGTTTTATATTTGAGAAAATGTAATAAGAACAAAATAAACCTGAATCTAACTTACAGAGGAGAAGTCCAGAGGAGCACAAAAACAATCCAAAACAGAAAACATGAGGATATCATGGGAGAACATGAGGGAAGTGACAAAACGAACTGGTGAGTTGACTGAGATAGAGGAGCTTAGATAGTGGGAGGTAGAAAGTGGAAACAATGAACCTGGGCTAATGAGCTAACTAATAGTTGTGAGTAGTAGAAACTGGAGCAAGGCTGAGGGCCAGGGAGAAGGTGGCACAGGAAAGCTGCGTAGATATACAAGTGAACACAAAAGAGTGAGGGAGGAAAACAAAAGGGAACTGGAAACAATTCTAACTAAAGAAACACTAAGCTTTAGGAAGAAGGGATAAACCAGAAAGAGAAAAGAGACAGGAGGGGAAACTATGAAAGAACCAAAACATTAACTAGGCTGCTCTAAAAATAATAAGAACTAAGGAATACAGAGATGGAATAACTAGGACTAAACAAAGAAATAACCTAACTAGAATCACTAAAGAATGATAGGCATAGACTCAAATATAAAAGAATAACTAAACCTAGAATAACAAGATAACTAAAAAAACTATGAGGTACATAAGGAAAAGAACAAGACAAATCTAAACAAAATAAGTAACATCAGGTAATGGAACTAGAGAAACAGCAAAAGGCTAAACTAAAGTGAACTAGAAAATAACTGATCTTGAACAGATAAGAAAACGTCGGGGGGGGGGGTATTATATAAAATAGAATTTTTTGATCTGTACATCACGTTATAATGTTATTCCCTCTTCAAAAACTTATCTGGAGTGTTGCCTTGTTTCTTTTATTAATGTTTGAGGCAGGGGTCGCGTTAATGGAATATGTTCGTTAACTCAGCTCCTCCAGACCAGCGGCAGTAGAACTGCAGGCTATCACATGTTATCATAGGAGTATCAGCTGGTAGTAGCACTGTTGCCCTGCAGCGAAATGTTCCTGGGTTCAAATACTGGTCTGGTGTCTTTCTGCATGGAGTTAGCATGTTCCTCCACATGCATGAGTGGATTCTCTTAGAACCCTGAATCTAAGAGAACCTTGAATCGGTGTGGGAGGTCAGGGCAGAGACTCCTCTCACCACGTGTTCTCTCACAGAAGGAAGCCTCTCAACATCTCCATGCAATGCACTGATGACGTCAGGGAGGGAGCAGCAGCTCCGCCCAAGGATGCGAGAATGACAGGAGCAAAATGAGGTAAAATTCATTAGCTGTACATATGTGCAGTCTTATTTGTCATTTGCTGGCAGACTGGTGTTTGTTTTCATCATCTACTCCCCCAGATTTAGCCATCTGCCCAAGAGAGCGCAGAGGAAAATTCTGTTTTTCCCACCAACATCTTCTCTGTACGCCGACTGCTGCTTTTTTATTTAAGTTTTAAATGACATGAGATTGTATTGAGCTAAACTAGCTTACTTTTTTCTGCTCATCTTGTTGCAAAGTGTCATGCTGAGGCCAGATGTTTAAAGTACAGACAGCAAAGTTCTGAAGTGGCACTCAAGAGAGATGTCTGCATAATTCCTGTAGGCAGATGAAGGGAACCTTTCAGACTGCGCCGCTGTCAATCCGACACCTTTGAAGTGTGCCAGCTTCACACGAAATCCCAAACAAAAAGAAAGTGGAAAAAATACTGCACAGGGATTCACAGAGGGGAAAAGTTGATGTCTGTATTCCACATTTTAGCATGTGGTTTTTCTCTCAAAATCCTGCAGCAGGAGTTTTATTTATGACCCAAATGAGGAGCAAACACAAGAACAGTGCAGGAGGGAAGATTCTACAACAGTAGAAAGGTTGTCTATATTTAAAAAATATTTAGATGATTGTGTGGAGCAGTGGTTTGCATATTATGAGACTTTTTTATGTGGAGAATCAAAAGAAGAGAATGGGATATGTAAAATGTTCCCACACCTTTGTTTAAATGTTAGGGTTTTTTGGGAAGAGAAGAAGGCCAAGCATTTTCATCTTTAAATCTGCTGTGTGTAACTTTCATAAAAAGTATATTTTTTGACATATCTGTTGAATCTGTCACTATGCCGTGACAGTATGGCATGAGACAGATATTTGGAGAAAAAAATTAGCTCCTCTGCCTTATCCCAGTGCTCCTACTTCTAACTAGAAACAACCAATCAGAGCCAGGTTTAACACTATCAAACACAACCTCATCTGCTCTCCCTTACCTCCTCCCCCCTCTTTCCCTCTTTGCAGCTTCTTCCCAATAGCAGAACCTTCCATGAATGCTAAGGCTAGTTAGCATGACCACCAATGATGGCAGATAAGCAGTTTTCCTGGAACAGAATGTCGTTTCTCTGCTATTAGCACATTGAGGATCACATACATGACTTGATTGGCAGCGCTAAGGCCCTCCTCCTTGCTCTGATTGGTTGGTTTGAGATCAGTCTTTTCACAGATTATCTGTCTTATAATTTATTGTCATGATATGACGACAGATATGTAAAAAATATGTTTAATAAGAGGTGTATACTGTTACCTCAACTTGACAAATCACCTTCTAATAATGTTATATCTTTTAGGTAAAGCCCTAGTAAGCATATAGATTTCAAAAGTTTGAAATATTTCCATATAGAATATACATATTTCTACACAAATAGTTTCCATGTGAGAAGTTCCGGTTGGGTAAAGTGGGCGTGGTATATAAGAAGCCGTTGCGTCCAGTCGGACCCGTCTTCCTCGTGCTCCCACTGTGTGGCTTGTGTCTCGTGGGTTCTGGCCGTAAACGGCAACAAATCACTAAGTGTGGTGCATGCTGCTCTGACTTCCTGGTGGTAGGTGTCCTCTCTCCCTGCATTATAGCTGATCTATGTCAGAATCTAAATTTAAGTGTGATCGTAGATCCTTGTTCTGCAAGTGCGTTTGTGTGGAATGGCAGGTAATAACGTTCATTGCAAGCTCCAGTTTGTTGCAGTTTTGTTTGAAACAGTGACTAACTTTCATAGGTCTCCCCCATATTTGGACCATTGCTGCTCTTTTGTCTCCCGGATTTCTGCACGTTCACCAGTCCATTTCAGAGTGTGGTGGCGGTCACACGCCCAAATTAAAGTGGTGTTTGGGGTGCGGCATCGCTACTCCCAGTTCGCCTCCTGCTGCGGCATGGCCAGAGGGCCTCACCTGGTTTTGATGGTATTTTAACTTGTATTTTCTATGTTTATTTATTTTGATTCCAGCCCTTCCGGTTCTTTATATAACTTTTTATTTATTTGGGCTGACATTGTTTTTCTTTTGTTTTAGGCTCAAGGTTGTTGCATTTATTAACTGTCTTTTCTGTTGGCAGTTGCTGAGGTCCGGTAGTGGTGCTGGTGTGGTGACGGTGTCTTCCTTTTCTGTGATTTCTGAGTTTGGGTTGCCTCACTGTGTCTAGTGCTTTAAAGGTTTTATGTTTGCTGTGTTTTGGTGGATGCCATCCCCATAGTGGCCCCTTCTGCCGGTAACCTCAGCTACTGCAGTTTCTTCTGTTTTTCTTAGTTTTTTGTTATAAAGAACTGGTTTTAAAAAATATTTTAAAAAAATTTCATAAATAGCCATTTGTAAATTTGAAACTGACTCAGATGTCTCAGTTCCATGCACAACTGAACCTGGTTGCCTTAAAAACAAGGTAATATTCCATGGATGAAATTCCCAGGATGGGGTTGTTGAGCAACTTATTATTTGGGTCCAGAAATTTAAATTGCGCAATATTCCTGAGTTTCATCTAGTGTTGCCACAGTAGCACGATGTGAAGGAACCTGTCATGTTGGATTTGAGTTTTTTTCACCCACATGCAGGTTCAAACATAAGGCTGGAAGATCTTTGATTCAATGATTTATTAATAGTAAATATTGAATATGGTATTTTCCAGATAGCCCTCTGGGATCGGGAGTGGCTGGCCAGCTCAGATTCTGCTGGAGAGGGGAGAGGTTAGTAGTGGCCTGGTTGAGGGAATCTTGACAGGGGAATGGAGAGAATGGCTTACAGTTTTTCCGATGGAGGGGCGCTGAGGGAGAGGAAAGGATCCAGGAGGTGCAGAGGCTTTGAGAGGGTAGCGGGGAGACGAGCGGCAGGCGGTAGTGTCCGGTTGGTAAAGAGCAGTCGCAGTCGCAGATGCGAGCTTGGCTGGACGTGGCTCCTGGCTTGATACAAACAGCTGATCGGGATCAAACAGGATTAACTTGATGACTCATAAAATTACAGTGACATGAACTTGAGGTTGGCTCTAACCAACAAGTGGGACCATCGAGCGATGAATGACAGCTCCACCGCTTCTTAAGAATCCCGCAGCCGATTGCTGGAATCTGCTGCAGGTGCGCCAGCCTGCCAGAACTCTCCCACGAAGATCGTCTATGGGAAGAGCACTCACACAAAGCTGAATCCTAACAAAACCCCCCTTTCTGTGACTGATACTATTGCTTCTTTAGATAAACAAGTTCACCTTCATTTTGTGACTTTTGTAGTAATTCACTCAGAAAGATGGAGTACAGCAAAGAGGGAGCAAAGCCTTGTTGGTGTCAGAGGTCAAAGGAGAATGGCCAGACTGGTTCGAGCTGATAGAATGGCAGCAGTAACTCAAATAACCACTCGTTACAGAAGTGGTTATTTGCAGAACATCTCTGATTGCACAACACATCGACCTTGAGGTGGATGGGCTGCTGACAGGAGAGGCACCCGGTGTGGCTCTCCTGTCAGCAAAGAACAGGAGACTGAGGCTGCATATATGCTCACCAAAGTTGGAAAAACGTTGCTTGGCCTCGATTTCTGCTACTACATTTGGATGGTAGGGTCAGAATTTGGCTTCAACAACATTAAAACATGAATCCATTCTGCCTTGTATCAGCAGTTTAGGCTGGTGGTGGTGGTGCAATAGTGTGGAGGATATTTTCTGGCACACTTTGGGATCATTAGTACCAATGAAGCTTTGTGTCAATGACACAGCATACACAGCAAATTCAAAAGAGTTACATGTTTTGCACTCTGCTTTGTGCAAAAGCAGAGTTAATTTTACTGTAACAGAGTCACATACTGTTTAGAACTCTGGTGTATATAATATCAGTAGTTAAAATCAAGTGTTAAAACAGTTTTCCTTTTCAAATCTAGAGGTGTTAAAATGAAATCAGTAACTCTGGACTTCTTAACTCTGAACTTTTACAGCTGCTATAACAGTAAGAGTAAATTCACTGACACAGCCCTAGAATTTCAGGATCCCACCGAAGCGAAGCGACAGAAGCCAAGTCATTTCAGAACAATTTGCTTTCCTTGTCTGAGATGTTTACCATGCTTGGTGAAGTAGTTTTTTGGTTTTTTTTCTAAGATGGTTTATATAGCTATTTTGAATTTAGACCATCCTGACATTTGCTTGGTGATGGCATATTTAGTTTAGCACAATGGGGGAATTTTTCTGCCATATTCCAAGAGCACATATTTTCATCTGAATGCAGGATCCATGTCTTTTGTTCTAAAAACTTTTAATACTTTTGCTTACATTTTTATTTTGAAAGCAGGACTTCATGTCTTTATTCTCAAAACTTGTAATGCTTGTATTTAAAACTTCTTAAAAAAATCAGGTCTGCCTAAAAAAAGATCAACCCTGCTGATGGTGTTATCACTAAAACCAGGAAGTTAGAGTACATCACTCAAGTTGTAAAGTCCTTCCACTGCCTTCCTGTAACTCAGAACATACTTTAAAATACTGTTAGCTTATAAATCACTGAACGTCTTGGCACCACAATACATTAAAGATCTGCTGTTGTTGTATCAACCTTCCAGACCTCTCAGGTCTTCTGGTTCTGATCTGCTCTACATCACCAGAACCAGAATCAATCATGGAGAAGCATGATTCAGCTTCTGTGCACCACAAATCTGGAACAAACTTTCAGAAACCTGCAAAACAATCGAAACACTGAGTTCCTTTGAATCAAAACTAAAAATGTACCTATTTAGAGTTGCTTTTGTTTCATAATAAATGGAACAAAAGCAACACATTTGACCAATATGTTGGTCAAATATGTTGGACAACATATTTGATGTGTAGTGATGATTTCGATGGTGACACTGATCAAAATGTAATGTTTGTTTCTGGTTTTCTCAATTGTTGACTGTATAGTGTCTTTTATGACTTTGTAGTTAGGATAGTTTTCAGAAAAATATAAAACATATTTTTATAAATTGGTCATAGTGTCAGCTTTAATGAAGTGCAAAAATATTCAACCATATTACTAAAGGTTTTCTTCTTCCTGTAACAGATTTGTTTGTTTTTCGGTTAAATTTTGACATCATAGGTTGAAACATTTTTAAAAAGAGTCAGCCTGCTCATATATTCACCAGTTGTTCTGAAGTACATGCAATGTTGAGAAAAATTGATTCGGCCAGATTCTACTTTCTGACTGCTCATTGTTTGCGAAGTTAGCAGAAAATGCTGAGAGGGCTGACATTCAGCACCTGTCTTCAAAACGCCCACAGACGTGACGGGAACGATGAGGAAACAAACCAAACGACCATTAACACCCTGCAGAGGCTGTGAGGGCAGAAAGGGGGAAGGTAGCAATGAACAGGGATGATTCATGTTACGACTGGCTCAAAGTCATAACAAAAACGGGAGACCATGCAGGGGTTAAAGTGCATAAAAAGGAATAATTTTATTAACAAAAACAACAATGGATTGTGGATGTCAGTATCAGTGGTGTAATGCAAATGCTTGGATGTTGTATGAGTGCATATGGAAGTGTTGAAGTGCAAAAACAAAGACAAACTCAAATGTGCACAAAGGAGGGGAGCTGAGGCCTGGCAGCAGAGAACCACAAGCGTCAAGAGCAGAGTGGACGCCGAAGGCGACCCAGAAGGTGGAGACGGCCAGGTTTAAATGCCCTGTGCTCCAAATTAACAAATTAGCAGCACCTGTAAAGGGGAGGAGCACAAACACAGACAACAAGACTCCTGCAACCCAGCCCTTAAGGCCCAGAGCCGTAACACCCCCACCCTTAAGAAAAGGGCCCCAAAGGGGAACCTTTAA
>CAEFZX010000269.1:0-31288 GCA_903066825.1 Alfaro cultratus | reverse complement strand
GGCCTCGTTGGCGCAGTAGGCAGCGCGTCAGTCTCATAATCTGAAGGTCGTGAGTTCGAGCCTCACACGGGGCAAGTCTTTTATAGCGACACAATTCCTTTCAAACACTCTAAATAAACACAGATAGACAAAACAAATATCAGAAAGATTCCAACTTCGATACTTCAGTCAAAAGGGTAAATGTGGAAGCTTTCGTCAACCAGAAGCTGACATAAAACCCTGCATTCGACAGTGAAGTAAAACAACCCTTGAAATTTAGAATAGGAGGAGCCTAATCAACTGATTTACATCAAAATGCATCCAGACCATCTCCAGATTCTATAGATTGCTTTCATTTTCTGAGCAGCAATCAGTTCAGTGAGATTGAAACATCTTGCTTGGGTACAGAATCTTGGCATAAAGCTGATTCTGATTATTCCAAAAGTTATCACATGAAAATGAGGAAAAGGTGTGACGTATATAAAAAAAAAAGGCACTGCTGGGATTCGAACCCAGGATCTCCTGTTTACTAGACAGGCGCTTTAACCAACTAAGCCACAGCGCCACACAAAAAGACACACACCTTACACAGAAATAATGTTCTCTGTTGGTCTGTCGTGCCCATCCCTGCTTTTGTTAGGCAATCACTCAAGACATGGCGCTCACCAAACAGGAAGAGCAGCACAGTAAAGTATGTTTCTGTTACACTTCAAAATCAACACATTTGGCATCACCAACAAAGACCAGAGTCCCAGTTGTCCAAGAATCACTTCTTGGATGCAATACTTAGTAGATTCTTATATCTCATATTACCTGAAATGACGCTGAGGACACCAATATTATACTATGCATGATCCAAACGCCCAACCCTGATATAGCTCTTAGTGACTTTGATGCTAAAAGTCGTATATGGAGGCAGGGACACTGTGATGATGGGAAAGAGCAGCAAGGACAATGTGAGTAGGTTATGATTAGAATTGTATCACTGTGATGCTTTAAAAGTGCTTTAATGTGTTAAATGTTGACAATCATTAATAAGATAAACGTTATGCTATAGGTGCATTTGGGGAAGAAAAAAATCAATCCAAACCATAAGCTATGTTTTCAAAGATAAATACCTTTCCATAGATTAAAACCACCACAAATAATTTACATACATTTTGGCATGTTGATATACAATGCTGTACAAGGAGCTTTTATGTACCACTATCTAGTCTGCATCTCATGTTTACTAGACAGTTACACCTCGTTATCTGAATGCAGAATCTGCAGCCTAAAATAGCAGCTAGTTCCTAAACTGGGACTTCATTTAACTTGATATACTGTATAGTGCGTGGGATCAATGATTACCGTTTAGCAGTTGAACAGAAATAGATGTGAGCCACAGTTGAAGTGATAATTGTGCGTTATTTCCTGAAAATCTATTTATACTAAGACTTCATCGGTAGACAACAGCAATTCTTATCTACACTGTAATACCGGTGTGTTTACTCAAAGCAAAGCAAACAAACACCTATGTCAGAGTTGTTTTTAGATTTCACCACATCTTTCCCAACAAACAGTCCTCAGTTATCAAAAAGCCTTCGTTCTTGGCTGCAAACAATAAGATGCAACAACTGCTGAAATTTTTTTTTAAAGTTTTGGAATATATCCGCATGTAGTTTTTTTCCCCCATCAATGGTGATTAAAACATCTACTGAAATTGTTCAATTAAAGTGTGCTTTATCGTCAATCGTTAATTTATTTCAGCAATTAAATTCAACTAGTAAAACAAAAATGCCATGAAATGTCCCTATTGGCCCATATTACGGCATAGACATATTCTATAATAGGTGTATCCAACCTCATCAATGGAAAGCATCTTCAGATCCAGCCAAAAAAAAAAAAAATCGAAATTTTAAGTCATCATGGTCATATAATTCTGTCTTTTTATTTTTCTTGCCCTGACTGTCTCGTTATCAAAGCCTTTAGTTCTAAAAATCTATCCATTTTGTCTCTGACATAGGCGTGGTGAAGTTGGCTAAATGTTCAGTTACTTTATCTGGTAATTTTTTTTTCCACGTGTCACACACCCCCCGTAGAACTTTGGCGCCCCACACTTTGAAAAGCCCTGGTTTAGGACTTCCTGGATATAAACCTTTTTCCCTAAGGCTATGCAATTACGTCTTATAAAATCCTACAGTTATGTACTGTGCTGTAACAAGATGTTGACCCACGCAAACTGATTTCTTATGGTTTTCTTTTAATGTTGCCTGTTTTCATTCTCTCTGCTCGACTTTTACGTTTCAATGTTATATATAGATTTGTGTTAGTGAGGTGCCTCAAAAGCACAGGAGAGAAACCAACACAAGTTCAGTCAATAAGCACATCAGCAAACAAATCGCGCTGGGATCCCTGGGCATGTCTAGACCATTTATGATGTCATGGTGACATTACAGCAGGGATTGCATCTGTAAACATGGGCAGCCAATTATGCCCAAGATTGATTTTACAAGTTTATATGACACTACTCATTCTTACAGCAGTGAAAAAATTTTAACAATTGTGTGCAATAATACGTTGTACTCATCAGTTTTATTCCACTTCTTAAAACCTGCTCATGCTGTTCATTAATCTCTGTACTCTTGTTTTTTTTTTGGGGGGGGGTTTGTCTTATTTTTTGCTCTCTGATTCTATTATTCTTCCTCCACTATTGTTTCCTCCAACACTCCTTCTGCTTCGTTCTGCTTATGATTAATTCATCGTTGTAACTGCAAGCGTGTGAGTCAGGAAATCATGTCAGCATCAGCTGTGCGAGAAGTGCAATACAAGGAAAGAAAGAGTGAATGTGCCCGATGGGAAATACTTGAGCGCTTAAAGAGTGGCCAAGAAGTGGATGAGTGTCTCTATGTTCATGTTCTTAAGGATGAAAGAGTGTTTAGTTTAATGAGGGCAAGGGGTTCTCTGGTAAAAAAAAAACAAAAAAAAAAAAAACGAGGAGTTAAACATGAGGAAACAGCTGAAATCACTGGTTAACGGCACACTGACTGAGATCAGCTGCCTGAGTCGCAGACGGAAATAGAGACAGAAGAGAGCTGTTGTGTTTTCACACTGCATGATCACCACAAGACGCGGCGCGGGAGATTCTTCAGATCATGTACACGCTTTGCCAGAACGTAGAAGGGTTTTATCTTATTTAGGAAAGCTCTCTAAATCGACAGGTGGAGTACAAAGAAAAGCTCAAAGTGATGTTACTTATGCAGACATCGACTAAACAAACACTCTGCATTAATAATTATCTGCCGAAATGGTTGCCGCAAAATATTTGACTCTTAGAAAATTGCTGATTTTTCATTTAGATTATTTAAGAAAATTAAGCTAATAGATTAAACAAAAAGATAATGTAATTAGTAAAAACCCGACTCCTAGTGCTCCAAACAAATAACTTACACAATTTTCCCATTCCATCAAAGAAATTATTATTATTATACGACAGTCTGACAAAAACAAACTACAGCAGACCAATATCACAGTCAACTACTGCTTTGATCAGTCACAGCTGCTGAAATATAACCTGTTAAACAGATCTCTGTGGATACATGGACTCATCGTTCATTTTAAAAAGCTATTTTCAGGGATTCTCACTTTTACAGTGTAACAATTCCTCTACACAGTGAAGCCAAAGATAATCAATCTCTGCTCTTACAGGGACTCAAGCGAAATGGGAATAGTGTAGCTGTGTTAATGCTGATTATGATTAATAGCACTTTATCGGTTACAAGTCCTCTGCTGTTTAGAGCAGCAGCTGAGGTTTTCTGCGGCAGAATTCTGTGAAATACAGAGACAATCCTGCCTAATTGCTTTTCCAGAATAGTTTTGCATTAATCTGAGGTTTTGACTTCCTCTTCCCCGTGCATTTAAATTATGGAAGCCGCACAAAACAGGACCCTGAGAGAACTCTGGGTTCAAATTGGTGAGCTTCATCTCACTACTCAGCATGGAGAGCCATTACGCTTTAATGATATGCACAGATAATTCCCAGGAATCGGTCAATAAATCTGTGCGCATTGCAAATTTCAATTATCGTTTTCATAATTCCCTTCCAGCAGGACAGGACGGGAATCACATTGAGATTCCAGTCAAATCCTGCACCATCAGCTACAAGACTAGCACTTTTACTGATTATTTCTTGATTATTGATGTGTCAGGAAAATATAAATGCTGTGCAACTGTTCTCAAAAAACTTTTTCTCTTGAGCCGAAAACATTTTAAAGACTTAAAGACAGAAAAACATGTTCTTGTCACTCATAAAATACAATGCAGAAAGGCAGCAAAATGGCATGGTGAATGCCAGTGTAACCAAAGTGAGAGGAATACAAACACACACATTCTGTTTGTGAGCTGATTTTAACATTCAGCAGCAGTAGGGTGATGAGTGTATCTCTGTTGAGTCAGATATAAGAGTATATAGGGGGATTTAGGTGGATTGAGGACACCAAGTTGAGCCCACTGACTACACATCATTTTCTCCTCCCTGTCTTTTTCTGACCATTCCTTCACAAGACATCAAACCAGATAATTAAACACACTACCATCCCTCTCTCATCTTTCTTCTCACTAGCATTGCTTAGTCTTCCACCATCATCCTGAACCTTATAGATTTTGCGGGCAAGTGCAGAGAGTGTTTTTATTCAAGCTCCCCAGTGGTCTGATGAGAGTAAATAACCTCAGCAAAACCTCAGAGCAGCTTTTGGGATTAAGGCGCTGCATTTAATGTATTCTTCATGTGGAAAAATATGCACTTTTCAACTCTGAAAAAATGTCTCATGAGGCCAGACGTTTTGTTGCCCTGCTGTATGCTTCAATCATTTCAAAGTTCAGTCTCCGCACTTTATCGGATTAATTCTTACAGAGTTCAAGCAACTGATGAGCCTTTTTTTTCCTATACACAGTCATGGTAAAAACAAACCATTTTACTGTCCACGAGTATACAAAAAACTAAAACAACAGATTCAATATTCTGGAAATGACATAAAAGCTAAAAAGGATTTACTCCATCTTTGCTGTGACATTAAATATAAATGTAAAACCTTCTTCAAACTCAGCCACATTTTGTCACATTACACACACAAAGTTCAGTTTATTTTCATGAGAGTTTATGGGAAGAACCAACATAAGTTAACTGAATTAATGAATAACAGGAAGAAAACTCCACACTCTCATCTGAATATAAGAACATAAAATAAAAGGAGCTTGCAATAAAAAGTAAAAAAAAAAAAAGTATATATATATATATATATATATATATATATAGTTTTTATTTCATAGGGAAATTAATTTAACTTATGGCATATTTATTAATTATTTATTAATCACATTATTTATTTATTTATTTATTTGATTTTTAATTAAATGGATCTCCATGCAATAGAATAAATCCTGGAAGAAAACTGGTTGGAATCTGCTGACGACTTCAGAATGAGTCAAAAGTTCACCTTCCAGCACACAGCCAGAGCTACTATTCAATGGTTTAGAACACAACTTGTTCATGTAAAATGGCCTAGTCAAAGTGCAGACCAAATGCCTAGTTAGACTCTGTGGCAAGATTTGAAAATTGCTGTTCAAAATGCCGTTCATCCAGTCTGACCGAGCATGAGTTGTTTGCAAAGAGCAAAGATATTTCCTTTATAATTGCAAAAAAAAAATTTGTTCTTCACAGTATTCACTCCAGGGGCTGAAAATATATCATTTCCTTTTACTTCACAAGTATGCACTGCTCTGTGTTGTTCTAGCAAAGAATATCCCAATAAACTCTGTTTTGCTGATGTATAAAAGAGAAAATATGAAAAGGTTTTAGTGGTAAACACTTTAGCAAGGTACTGCAGCTATCACTGTGTTCACTAGTATGTTGCAGAATTGTATTGAAATCAAATTGTGGCTCTTTTTGACAATAGCAATAATGACTTGCTTAAGGAAACAAACAGCAAACAGATGCAGGTCACTGCGGGGGCCCGGGCCCCAGCCACCTAATCAAAGGACGACTTCCCCATTCACTACAAAACCCCACTGCTCCTCATTTTACTACCATCAGAGTGCATCATCACAAATAATTACAAAACATTAAAAGCTCGAGTATCATACTGAGAAAACCCTACAGGCAGCTTTTTTTTTTTTTTCCCCCACTGATGAGAATGACAAGGACAAATTTTGAGTTCTTTAACCAGAGGTATGCAGCTTGATCTCGCGCCGACTTACACAACTGAGACTTTGTGGTCGCATGTGTTTAACTGGCTCTCACAATCTCCCACCAGTGAGACCTGAGCCTTGTTCACTCTCCAAAACCCCTGCAGCAACAGGCCAGTCTGGTCCCAAACAGCTGGAGCTGCCTCCCGAGAGAGGGAGGGAGGGAGACAGGAGAGTTGAGACAGAGCAGAGGACAGCACTGGGAGCAGAAAGGCTCAGGTTTTTTTTGTTGTTGTTGTCATAAGTAATCAATGTTTAGTCAACAGATAAACTGAAATTGAGAAAGGGAATCGAGGTTTTATCCTAAATCCAGACAGATTCGGCTGTGGGATGAAACTGCCGACTCGGGTGTCATGAGGAAAAGTAAAGAAACAGATTAAATGATAGTGCGAATGGACGCTAAGAACATAGAATATTCTAGGATCTGGGTGACAGATTGATATTTTGAAAAGAAAACGAGCATGGACGAGAAAAAGGACAGCTGGAAATTCCTTCACAATATGACAAGCTCCCTCCTCGGTTTTTGTCTTTCTCACGTGTCACTTCCCTCTAATTCCTTAGCTGCCTCCTTTTCAATTTTTCTTTGCGTTTCTGTGTAAGCACGTCTAGGCCGTGGAAATCAGACGACAAGATTTCCAAATATCTGCCATTTGGCTTGAGCTTTTCCTTTTTCATACTTTGACGGAGGATCGTGTTGGCGCGATTCATGCAGAGTGGAGATCCGTCATACCTCATGTCTTCCAGCAGGTCACATTCAGTTTGATGTTTAAAGTGCAGCCTTGTCATCTGCTCCGTGTGAGTGTTTTTTAGTTCCTGCGTCACTTTGACCTGCAGAAAACAGAAAAAAATAAATAAAATAGAGATTAATCATTTCCTTATCTCTCTTCCCTGCGGGCATCTTATCTCATCTTCTGACTTTCACTCACCAACTGATAACCCTTCTCAACAATTCTTAGTTCTCCTTTCTTGATTTTTATTACAATACTATTTACAAGAAACAGGATTTCTTAACATCCTTCTTGACTGCAAAAACATCTACAGTTAAAAGAATGCAGTATTTTGCTGCATACATTGACACCTTAATATGTAATTATTCATCAGTTCACAACTCATCACGCCTTTATTGCACCTGTTTGGATTGAGGCTTAGATTAAATTGCTAAAAGTCACAAAATAAAACACGGGGAAGAATGATACCCTTAGGTTCAAGAGGCATGGGCTGCTTTTAGAATGACACTCGGCTTGTCACAAACAGAAAAAAAAACTTTGTTGGACAATAAACAATCAGGCCCCAGAACTTATTGCGTTAAACAAAAATATTGTAATATTGTAATATTTTTATGTAGTATGTTGATAATGGAATAATAACTTTAATATAATTTTGAACAGAACACTTCCCACTCGAACTGGAAAACATTTCAAATATCCAATATACAGCAACCAAAAACAATAAAAAATAAATAAAATAAAATAAAATAAATAAACATACATGTAATATAAACCATAAATAAAATGCATTATGATGTCTCTGTAAACAAAATTCCCTTCAAAAAATATTAATCATCAGAATGGAAAACAGCTCATTTTAATTAATCATGTGATTAATTAATTAATTGCGATCAGCTTAATTCACACAGTATGATATCTTTTAGTCGAAATACCTCAGCTTCATGACTTCACTGGGTTTTACCAAAGACTTAAAAGCAAAAGCACAAAAGTAAAACAGTTGAACATATTAAATATACCAACTATAATTTTATCTTTATAGCTTATTACTATTTAGATTTTTTTTCCTTTTACGTAGACTTAAGTTTCCACAGCTCGACTAACTGTGGAAATATATCCTGACTGACAAATTTGTCATTTTGTTACCAAGGGCAAAGCATAGCAACTTCTGATAAGCCAGATGAAAATGTAGAAAACAGCAACAGGTTGGGGGTAAGGAAGTCTGCTATGAGCATGCAGTCAACAAAAGGTATTGTTGCAATATTAAGCGATAGTTGTGCAATTATGTGTTTTTTTTAATTTTCAACAGTCCTAGACAGGGGCATAAGAAGTAATAATATTTATAATCTAGAAAATAAACATACAACAATGTTTGTTCAGGGCAGAAAGACTTGGTACAGTCCATTATTAAGTAATTTTGTTCCCTAAGCAACATTTTTTTCTCTCAAGGGGGTTAGAGATGGCAAAGACTTAGTTTTTTTTTTTTACTTCTAGTATGTTCTGATGTGTTTGTTTAGCCTCTCCATCTCAACAGTCTGTAGATCAGATTTAGTAATTACACACTGGAAAAGACTGTTAAACATAATTATCAATTAAAGAATTGGAGCATAACTGTGTGCTTTATTCATTAATCTGACCGAAAACACTAAAGACATTCTGGATCAGAAAAGTTAGCATCTGAAGGTATTTAAATTCAAATATTGGACTAAAAAGATATGGTTCACAAAATATGACTGCAGTTTCTTTGCCATTTGATGAAAGAGAAGCTATTCGGATGGCAACATTAAGATACAGACAGACCTTACTGAATGCCATAAAAAGATACATAAAGTTTAATCTGACATGCAAATGGGTTTTGCTGATTAAGCCATATCCATTCACACTGTGCTGTGCTAAAAACTGCCAGAGACAAAGCAGACCCTTAATATACAACGGCACATCTCCAGCCAAACAGAGAAGGTCACCGAGCATTGTGGCCTGGATTCCATCATCTATTCACCACGGTAACAGTGGGCAAATTCATGACGCTTCTAGACAAAACAATCAACAACGACCCCACACATTGCACACAACAAGAGAAAGAGAGAGAGGGAACTTTCTTTTTTTTTTCCATCAGCTGCTCCGCTGAAGATTAGGGGGGAGTGGTTCATTACATTAACAGGGCTAAAGCACTTCACTTGATTTCACCTTCTATTGCTCAGAGGGGACCACAGGAGGAGTGAGAGGTAAAAAAAAAAAAAAAAAAGAGGGTCATATGGGGATCAGGAGGTAAGAGGGGTGTGGTAAGAAAAGATGAAACATGAAGAGCAAGGAAGGAAATAAGTGAAAACAGAAGAAGAGAGAATGAGATGGAAAGACAAGAAACAATAGTTGGTGGTTTGGAGGAAGAAGGTGACACATTTACTCTTGACGATGATCTTCACTAAGCTGGCAATCGATGGAATTTTGATTGGGAAAATACCTCAATTTCCGAAAAAAATTTGATTCCGCCAAGATATTTCTGTTTTTATTGCTCCTACAATCAATTATTTAAACTGTAAACCAGACCTTTAAGCATAGGACATTCTTTCCAGTTTACGATGGACTTCAGTCCTGATGGTTCCTAGATTTTTACTGAACATCCTGACAAATGTCCCTCCATCTGAGGGTGACACTTTGAGCCAGCCAGCAGAAACTTGCAAACAACAGTATATATCAGCAAGAAGATGTTCTCATAACTCAAAAGTGGTTTTGAGTTATGTCTATATATATATTTCACTTTCTGTGGGTAAGAGAGTTGATCTTAAATCTGTGAAGTTGTCCGTTGCAGAATCTGATCAACCCAAAAATCAAAAAGCTCAAAAGTGACACTAAAAACTGAAAATCATTATGACATTTATGTTGTTTATATGTGACCTTGAAAGTCAAATTGAGAATACAACAACAGTAGCTAGGCCCGGTTCACAAAAACATGTAGCATTTTTTGATAAGCTGGAATATGTGCACTTCTGTTTCACACACAGTTTTTAACGAGATTCTTGAGATTATGGACTACACTGCAGTAGAAAGTGCAAGAACAGTGAAGGAGAGAAGGTGACTTTTCTACATCTACATCTGATTGTCCGCTAAACTTGAATTGTAAGACAAAGAAGTTAACAAATGTTTAAAAAAAAAAAACATAAAAGTGTCAGACAACCAGCAAATTAAAGATTTCGATTAAAATCACAGACATTTGTAGACACAGATTTGAAAAGAAAATGAAGAAAATATAATAAAAGCAGAAGCAACAGTCCTCTTTATTATCAAAGCAAACTGACCTCAAAACACATCACTATGTAAATTATGAAAAAGTCTTGAATCTTTCCTAACTTATGTTTGTTGTGCTTTAAAATTCAAATTTCTAGTCATACTTTAAAACTACTGTTAAACACATTCAGGCTCCCTAAATGTGTTTCCAAATTTTCTTTTAGATTTCAGCTGCTTTTCAGCCACTTTCTTTTCAGTACCTGACCGTTTTCAGAGCTATTTAATTGGCTTGGTAAGGTACTTAACTCAGGCTTATGAATTATTCAAACATAAAATGTTTCTAAACTAGATGAATAAATTGATGTTGTGTCTAGAAATGCCAGACTCAGACACTAAAATGCCCTATGTTACCTTTTTTAAAGTGAAAAAATAAGAATGCAAGTGTGCTGTATGTTGGTTTTTATTAATCTGTTCTTTATAAAAAAAAGTGGAATGAAGAAAGCCATCAGAAGAAGATCCGTTTGCAGTTTGTCATAAGCCAAGAATGCATTTGGTGCAACAGAGAAAAAAAATTAAGTTTCTGAACATTTGACCCACTTATTTGGAAACCCCAAAACAGTAATAGATGTACGGTTCTTGAATCACAAGACAAAATGTTAAATGGTAGGTACCTAAATGACTTGAAAACTCATCTTCATTTTGAGGATTAAGGCAAATTTGATTTAAAAAGAACAAAAATTGACCTCTATGATGTAAAGGTAAATGCTTTCCAGCTAGTCTCAGCTGAGGAATGAAGAATAGACAATACTTTCCTAGATGTGTTTTCTTGGTGTGCAAGCTGATCTGTTCATAGTGAAATAGAAATGTAGCTCCACTGGTGGACGAATGTTGCACAATGCATAATGTGAAAGTATTTATGAATAAAGCAATAAAGCACTAATGTGTTGTTCAAAAACAGCCAGAAAAATGTAAGTTTGTGATTGCAACATGTGCAAATGTGGAGGACGTTCAAGCACATGTACTTTTGTAAGGCACAGCATCCTTCAGCTGAAAACTGAATGATGCATATTCCATCTCTCAGGTCCAATGTCAGGCATCTGCTTCACTTTTTGTATTTCTCACTGCCAGTACTTTTACACTGCTGATCTGCTAAAGGTAATTTTTCACATTTTCCTCTTGTGTTTTAGACACACTCCACAACTAACTCCTTTACATACTTTGTTTTTATGTCCCGTTAAAATTGCTAGAAAAAAAAAAAGCTAAATATTTAATCAATACATCATATCTTTGAGAAAAAGCTGCTCTGCTGGGTTCACTCCCGCCTCTGTCTCACACAGACACTCTTAATCTATTAGTCTGTGTCAACCCAGAAGCAGCCATCTATAATTTAAGTCACATCAAACTAATATATGGGGCTCAAATAGCTCAGTTTGTTAGCAGATGGGCCTGAGACCCAGACAAAACACTTCAGGGGCTGGATGTGTCGCTGTGGGAGGGAGAAAATACTTGTATCTAACAGCCAAACACTGATACACTCTGGCTGTGGTGCTGCGGGTTGGGAAGATAGCGTGTGTCAGCCACCTTGGCAGAGTGTTAAAAAATAAAAAAAAAGCTGCATTTTTGGCTAATTTGTGTTAATTCTTGAAAGAATTTTGACAAAAAATTGATCAAAAAGACAGCAAAGAGTGGCCTCTGCTCACCATAGCCTCATTTATGAAAGAACCTTGTAAAGTGGGTGCGTTTTAAGGGCATGATTTGACATGTTGAAAGGCAGCACATTAAAAAGCACAGGGGGGAGATATGTGATAATTAAAAGACATCTGCACAGAGACTTACAGGGGAACACAGCCTACCATGCATCTGCTTTAAGACTCCACATAATAAAAAGCAGTGAGAAATACTTCCAGTCACTGTACAAATCGTGTACAAATACAGCATGCATTTACTTTATTTCCATTATTGCCTTCTAATAAAATAGAAGGCAAAATTGGACGTTTCCCACTTTTAAAAGTATAAAAACCATTGATAAAAAAACGGAGATAAGGAAATTACCAGTTCGCTCAAATATTGCATCATTGTCACAAGTATGATCACGCTTGTGATAGAAGTCGCTTACTTAAAGCTTCCTCACATTACCGCTTATCAAAAGGAAATAGTCCAACTCCGATTTATTCATAGTAATATTTCCAAGTTTGCTTTTGTTCTAAAGTTCAACCTGTATAATATGCATTGAACCAACGAAGCTGTGTTTAAGCTCACCATAACACCAACAGAGGCTTTGGAAAACAGAATCTAGAGGGTGATCTTTCAGTCAAGCTCTAGTAGAACCAGTCATTAGTCTACTCTTAAAAGTAGGCCTAATTTTTTTTTCTTTTTTTTTGGTGATGCTTAAAGTTAAGTGGCTTAGGTTATCTTACCCTAACTCTATAGATAAGCAGTGATAGGCTTAGGCTACTAGAAGACTTTCTGACCAACTTTCTTCCCTCTGCTATCTTTACTCTCTCTCCATTTATGGATTATTCACACTTAATGCTGCACATTAACTTCTTATATTCTCTTCATTTTTCTTTTCAGTAAAAATGACTCCTAGTCCAGTGATTCAGTGCTTAGCCATTTTGGACTGTTGAACAAAACTTTTGCAGCTGTTGTGACCATTAATTACTTGAATCATACGTGTAATTTTGCTTCCAGTAGAAAGTATTCCCACCCCAGTGCAACTGCATCTCTTTGCTGGATGGAGCCATTAACAGAGCTGTTGATGACTCTACTTGCATTCTTTATGTTTCTCCTTCCATTCCTAGCCTTTCTTTCTGAGTGTCTTTAGTGGAAGGAGCTTTTGATGGGGCTATTGATACCATTAACCCTGCGTTAGCTTTTTGAGCATTTAGGAAGTACTTCTAGTTTATCCAGGGTTGAATCCCTTAACATAGTTTTTACTGCCAATAACTACTTGTGCCCCATTTCTTTTGCTTTCCTATTAAAAATATGGAGGTACGCTTTGTTACGCTTTTCTTTGTCTCCTTCCTTTCCTCTCAACCCAAAGTTGGTTGAGGTTATGGTTCCTCAATTAGAGCCAGGCTCATCTGGAGGTTTCTCTCTGTTAAAGGGGAACCGTTTCTTACCACTGTCCCCATGGGCTTACTCAGGTTGAGGGAGGACACAGATGTGAAGATTCACCCTGATTTCTTTAGTTTTGGAAGATCAGCGGTCAGCCAATACTTGCAAGAGAAATCAATTTTATCCACTGGTCTCAACTACCTCTGCAAACTTATGAAAATCAGCCTTTTGCTCTCCCATGCCAGAGGACTGACTCACAGACCCGCGCACCAGGTCACATCTAAATGTTCGTCACCACACTGTTGGGTACTCAATGACTTTGTCACTATATTTACTGACTTTTCAGAAAGAAAAAAAAATAGTATTGTCCAAAATTAGAAGGGGGTGGTGATCGTCCAGAAGACAGCAATCAGTGCACCCATACTTTTTTACCAACTGCAGGGGCACATTACAATCAGATGAAACTAACAGATCTGCAATTAAATCTGAATTTCAATCTGATAATACCCAAATGCACTGGAATATGTACTTTGTCTTTTGAAAAAGCCTTAAGATGAGCTTGTTGTCAATTGGTGCTCTGCAGATACACTCAGCTTAACTGAAGGTGTTCGTTTTAAAAATAAATAAATAAAAGAATAAAAATACAACCAAGGGATTGAAAGCTTGTAAGAACTCCATTTCCACTGGAGGTCCTTATTTGACCTCTCTTTAGTCTTCAAATTAAAAACGATGCTCACAGACAGTGCTGTGAGCCTCAGAGTGCTGTAGAGACGTCTCTCCACTCCAGAGTAAAACACAAATCAATAAGCCAGCATCAGACCTGGCGCGTGATTTTTAGCTTCTGCAAGCTCAGCTTCCTTACAGATCATCCAATGTGACCCTCGTCTGATTTACACTCTTTCGCTAAAGTAAAAACGACTATGCATCACATCGGACAAGAAGCCCGTTGTTTTTGTGCCTTCTGGAAACAAAAGCTGTCACAAATCTGACAGCGTGCATAAATTAGCAGAACAACAACACTGGGCTTTGGTTTGTACTGTGCGCTTAAATGCAACAAATAAACGCCAAATTTAAAGTTATTTCCGCAACAAAGCGCGTTACAATGACAGCCACGGCATTACAGTCAATACAATAGTGTGGGGCTTTGTTTAAAACGTCTTGTAGCACCTAGTGCCTTGTAGCTAACGCGGCTTGACGTTTTTGACGGCTGGACAGATGCACGTTAATGTCAATAAAGGTTTCCAACTCGCCATGCTAGCTCGTCCATCTGATATCTTTAACCTTGTGTTGACAAACGCTGGTTGTGTGGGGTCAATAAATGACTTCCATCTGAGGTTAACAGCACCGTTATTTGTCATTGTGTGAGCGAGCAGCTAGAAACATAACGGACGCTGGGAATCACTCACCTTCCTCGGCGGCGGCTGCATGTTGGGGATTTGACATGAATGGTATTTCCCTTGTGAGATGTACTGTAATTCCAGGAGGAAATCCAAATCCGTGTGGGGCCAAGAATAATCTTTCGTCTTCTTCAAACAGAAATCCCCCCTCCCCCCTACTCCTTTTAAAAGTCGATAGGGAGGAGAAGACGGAGAGTTAAATCTGTACTCCGGCGGCCATGATTGATGATAAATGGCCAGTTTTATTGAGAGCCGAAGCTACGAGGAGGCTCTGCACACGCTTGTGCTGCTGCTGCCGCTACGAGAGGGTACTGTACTGATGTAGGCAGCAGAGAAAGAAAGAGCAGAGGGAAGGAGAGAGTGTTTTCAGCAAATAAAGCTCAACGGCGCCACCATTTGGACACCAGTGATATCTGTTTGGTAGAAAAAAACACGAACACCAAGAGCGGCACAGCAGTTTTTTTGTTTTGTTTTTTTTTGTTTCTACACCGGCATGGCCTCCATTAACGCGCCCGCAGATATTTATGAAGGCAAGCACGAAGACTAGATGACTGATGGCGATACTGACTGCAATTTATGTCGGGGTTATCCAACAAAAGTATATTTATTATTTTTCGCTCCCGAACGTCTATCAGCATGAGGAAGAAGAAAAGGCAAGAGACGGAGCTGCATAGCAACAAGAAACCGCAGTCGATCAAGGAAAAATCGATCGTTTTTAATGCACAATGAAAAGGGCTCTTATCGCTTTATAATATAATATAATATAATATAATATAATATAATATAATATAATATAATATAATATAATATAATCTCTAATTCTCCATTTAGGACGGAGCTGTGAAATTTGTGAAAGAATTGGTCCATCTTTTCAGCTTTACAACTGGACTCAACAAGGTCACTACAACATTTTCCAATTTAAATTGTTTTTTTTTTGTTTTTGTTTTTTTTAAATAAACATAACCTAAATTTTAGGCAGCAGATTCCTGTTAAAAGATTTTGTGTTGTAATTTAAGAGAAAAATGTAAATGGGGGAAGACATCCTCAACCAGTGGTGTAAAATTCTTTGTTGTTGCTCCCCTAATCAACTCCTTCTTATAACTGCTGACCAGGTTTGCGTGTGTTTTCGCTGGTTGAGACAGTTATCCTGGGTGATGAGCTCCAAATCTCTGAGGTTAGAAGACCTGTGTGCCATCACTAGCCTTTTGCCTCCCATCTTCTTCAAATTCTTGTCAGGACTTCGTCTGGGGAATTGTTACTATTTCCAATCAGAGGAAACATGTTGGTCATATAAAAAGATCCCTGGACACTTCCAACAGTCCAGAAACATGACTGTTAGGTCAATCGGTTTCTCTAAATTGCCCTTAGGAGTTTGTGTGTGTGCGCGTGTGTATGTGTTGTTTTTTTTTATTTATTTATTTTTTGTTTGTTTGTCCTGAGTGTTTCTGTGCTGCCCTGTGACCCAATGACAGCTGGGACCCCCTTCCAGCTCTGCAAAGATAAGGAGTGTAAAGAAAACAGATGAATGGATGGATAGCACTAAACACACCTTTTAAAAAGCTTGATAAAACTGATTAAAATCTGTTTGTCAAGTAACAACAACGTCCCTGCATGGATTGTTGTTATTAATTAAAAAAGCAATACAAAAAAAATCTAAACCAAAAAAATAGAAAGATACATAAAGCTTATGTGTAAATTGTCTTTCCTAATCTCTATAGTTGGAATTATATGACTATAATGCCTCAGAACAGTTTAAACCACTCCTCCCATCCCATCATGTTTTCTCCACAGTAAAATGTAACCTTTGGTAAAGAAAGTGGTTCAAGCTATTCAAGGTTAATACGTGTTAGTAATCCTGGAAAGAACTTCCTTTTTACTAATTTGATTCTGAAAGTTTCCACCTCTCCCAAAGCAGATTATCTTAATTTCAAGGTTTTCAGAGCAAAGGTGTTTAAAGAATTCTCATAAAGTCACTATCAAATTATTTGACCAGATAGTATGACTCCAGTGATATAGTAATATTGGCTAACAGAGGAAAAGACAAGGTGTATGCCCTCTACGGTGACATACATGTAAGGGTAAGGAACAGTTAATGATTAATGCGCAGAGTTTCTAAAAGCAGGTAAGACATTAAGCGCCTCTTCTCACCTTCCTTTTCAATATTAACACCTCACATACACCCACACGAGGCTATTCATTGAAGTCAAACACATCTACATTTAGTGCTCAAGGCAGGAAAGAAAATGGATGACATTCATTTCTGGATGATATTGTATTTCGAGAGGATACCGAGACAATTATTTTGATGTATGGTTTGTTTTCTTTTTGGCCGAATTAAGGTAAGAAAGCAGATCCTATACTCTATATTCTAAACATGGTGTCTCCTATGTTAAAGCTTGTTTGTTTTCCAGTGAATAAAGCAATCTCAAGAAACATTTTCATATCTTGCACCACATCAAGGGCAGACAAACTCTTGCTGCAATAAACAATGCACCTTGGGGATGAGTACACCGTGTTACATCAGTTGGCTGGCCTACACTGTTTTTCTTTTTCCTTCTCCTGGCTTGCTTGCCAAAGATTTATTAGTTTTATAAAAGTTTAAATAGAAATATGGTTGTGTTAGTGGACATGTTTCGATATTTGACAGCAGCATAACTTTGGAAGTCTTGTATTTTAAATGTGGACAATGTTAGTATTGTTTTACTTCAGAAGATTGAGATCAGGAATGATAATATTTTTGCCATGAGAAAAACAGTGGTTTGGGCTCTAGTTCCTTCATTTAACTGTAATAGTAGTTTAGCTTTAAAGTGGGAGAGAGGTGTCAACAGGGATATCAAGTGTACACATAAAGAAGACAGAATGAAATATCTAAGCAATAAATCTGCAGTAGTCATAATAAAAAAATTAAATCCTTTATAAATATAGCCCAAAAGCAAATACATGTGTGTTTGGTTGATTTTATTTTTGATGTAACAGTACTTTTTGGATACACATTTTTACTGTTGAAAAGCTTGTTTAAGTCCTCTTAAATAGTGCCATATTAATAACAGAAATGCATTGAATGTGCATTTTTGTGCATATTCAATGCATATTCAATGCTGACTGTGATGATGTGGGGAGTCACCGACACCAACTTTATAAACAAGACCACTCTCTTTAAAATTAGATTGGTTTAATTTGAACCAATCCCAGCAAATTCCTAACAAAGACGTGTTTGTGTCTATAATTACTTCTTTGTTATTCTTTTCATAAAAGTCATAATTTAAACAGTTATGTTTTATTTGTAGATTTTTAAAGAGAAATATACACACACACACAAAAACACTAACGTGCCAAAACTGTTCTAACAAAGAAGCAAAAAATAAAATGTTCCCATATAAATTACTTAATTGTGGTATGACAAAAATAAAGATAAATCTCCATATTTCACGTTCTACAAATAACATTAAATTGCCATTTAATGCCACAAAATCTACGCATATATATATATATATATATATATATATATAGAGAGAGAGAGAGAGAGAGAGAGGAAATACATTCTGTATTAACCATATTATGCACACCGCCAACTTTCTTATACTATTTTCTTACACTCTGTCTTCATTTATCCATGTTTTTTTCCCCAATGTGTCTTGGCAGAAGAAACAATTGATTAGACTTTCAATTTGATATATTTTTTAAATGTTATGCATGTAAGATCAAAGATTTGGACAGTTTAAGGTTGTAAATTAGATAAATAGTATCTGAGCCCTCAGGGTAAAGTGTGCAGGCTGTAGCTTGTCAGTCTAGCACACACCTCCAAGTTCTTTACCAACCCAAAGTTCCTGCTTGTACACTCAGCTAAAAAAGTAGCACGCTGAGGATTCCTTGCTTAGGAGAGACAGAGCTAAAACTCTCATTTAATGTGAGTAGCCCTTTAATTTTATCAGTTTTATAGATCCTTGTGAGAAACTACTTCATCTGGAAAGTACAGGATGTTGTTGCATAGCTGCATATACTGAGTTTGTCCTGCTTTGCACACTGAAAGTTTGGAGAACCGGGTAGATTTTTTAAGAAGTGGCTAATTCTTAACTGCTATCAGGGAAAGTTAACCTTCTGCAGTTTCAAAGAGGACACTGTAAGAGGGGAACACTCATGAGGAACAGAAGATTCATTTTACAAAGAAAACAGAAAGAGAACAACAAAATTACAGGGTTTTTTTCCAAACTGACAAGGAAAAAAGGTTTGCTGGTATATTTGCATGAATAAATTATGTTTGTGTTATGTTAATGCATGACTGATTTAAGCTGGTTACTGCACAGAAATGCCACCTGAAGCTGAGTGAAGCACTGTTGTTGCTTGAGGGAGATAAAGTCTTCAAACTGTTTTGAAACAGAGTCTGGTTTGAGTTAGAAAGTTATTTCTCTCTTCTGCTGTACAGCTGTGAGTCTTCAAAAACGTAGGCATGCAGATTGTGAGGGTGACGGTTGATTATCTGCATGGAAATACGGCTGCAACAAATATTGTGTTGCAACAGTATAATTTGTGTAAATCAGTAAATAGGTAAAGAAACGTCTTACATTTAGTTGTAAAATTTATAAATCCCACATCTTGAAATGTTAAAATCTTTGTACTCATTCAGGAGAGCCAAAAAAAAAAATCAAGAATTTTAATTAAATGCATATTTACAGTCACATACAATATTTATCATTTTGACTATTTTCCCAATCTTATAGGACTTTATATTTTTCTCATTAATTCTAGCGCCCACTCAGATAGAAAATACAAAATCAACGATAAAATGATTCAATCTCTGCTGAGTAAGTTTGACCATCCCTCTGCATGATTTGTTCTGAACTGTGCTGCTGAATCAGATCCAGATGAGAGTCCTAGGATAATGGCACATTTCCTGTGTCTACATGCCCTCTGAATAATGCCTGAATATTAAAGTGAACTCACTCATAACCAGTCTAAATCTTCCCCTCAGGTGCTGTCACAATCAGCATGGCCTACTCTCACATCAACGTGACCAACCGCTCCAACTCCAGCTCTCTCTGTCAACTTAACGAAGACTTTAAATACATTCTCCTTCCCGTCAGCTACGCCCTGGTTTTCGTCATTGGTCTGGCGTTGAACGCCACAGCTCTTTTTGTGATGGTGTTCCGTACAAAGCGATGGAAACCTTCCACCATTTACATGTTCAACCTGACGATGTGTGACACACTTTACATCTTCACTCTTCCCTTCCTCATCTACTACTACGCTGACAAGAACGACTGGCCCTTCAGTGAGCCGATCTGCAAGCTGATACGCTTCCTGTTTTATGCCAACTTGTATGGTATGGCACAGGCCAAGCCACACACACATATGATACAACACACACATATTTGAAATGTGATACACAGAGGACGTGGTAGAGCAAAGTAAAATCATGTCATATTTGCCATTTGGCCATAATATGGTATATTACTGGCAAATATCACGACTACATAATGATAGTCGTTATGCTATGCTATTATATGCTATGTTGGCATAGCATATAATCAACAATAAGGCATGGTGAAATCCTAACAGTATCTCAGTGGCCTGTTACTGAAGAATCCTCAAATGACTACTTAATGTTTTTTGGTTGTTTTTTTTTTTGACAAACACATTTGTGCAATAAATTATGGAGATTCAATACAACAATACAACAATGGCTTCAATATCTACCCAGTTTCTTAATGTTAGTCTTTTATAGATTCTATAGACTTTCCAGGGGTCTCAAACTGTATTCCTTGCTGGCCAGAGTCCTTCAACTTTTATGTAGATGTTACTCTGCTTTATTACCCTGGGCTCAAATATGATCTCTTTAGCAGAGAAGCATGACTAAATGCTGGTGAGGAGGGTTCACCATTGAAATTCATTGCATAGGACAAAAGACAAATGAAAAAGTTGCTGGACTGAACCCTATTTGATAAACTCTCAATGAAGGCAACTAGTGACAGAAATCTATATATAAAAAAAGAACGAAGTCAAATAATTAGCACATATGGTGTATCTGTGTGTGATTTAATATTAATATAAACCCAGCTGTTCTATGAAGTTTTCTGAGATTTTTAGAGAATATTTCTGAACAAATAGCACTATGAAAAACAACTTTAAAGCAGCATATAAAATAGTATTCAAAACTCATCAAATAGAACTTATGTAACAGAAAATAGAAAACAGAAAGGTACAACTTTAACCTTCCAAAAAATACATTCTTTTAATTTTTAAAAGCATGTATCATATTACTGCCACTTCAAAATGATGCACTACATTTTGTTGATCAGTCATAAAGAAAAATCCAAATCTATAAATTAAAATTTATTCTTAAAATGTCCAGAAAATTTGAAAATGTTTATCAAGTTACTAATTAGCTATAGAACATTTACTCGTATGAATAAATATGAAGAACATAAAATTATTGATTTGCTTTGCAGGTTCTATTCTATTCCTCTGCTGCATCAGTCTCCATCGGTTCCTTGGTATCTGCCACCCCGTCCGCTCGCTCAGCTGGGTCAGTGCGCGTCGGGCCAGACTGGTGTCTGTAGCAGTGTGGGCATGTGTTTTATCCTGCCAGGCTCCAATTCTCTACTTTTCAAGAACAAGGTGATTAAACTATATTTTACGTCTTGTCTACAACTGAAAACTCAACAGTCGGCCATTTTGCTTCGCTTCTATAGCTTTGAATGCATTTATGCATGTTCTCCTCCAGGAATGTAAAGACAGAGCTAATCTGCTATGACACCACCAGCCCAGAGCTTTTTGATGACTTCCTGGTGTACAGCTCAGTCGTGTCAGTGCTCATGTTTGCCTTGCCCTTCTTGGTGGTGATGGTTTGCTATGGCCTCATGGTTCGGAAGCTTCTGGAGCCCGGCTGGGGGTCTAATGAGAGAGGTGAAGGTGAAGGAGGCGGTCTGAAGGCACAACAGTCAAAGCAGAAGTCTGTGAAGATGATCATTATTGTGCTGGCAGTGTTCATGCTGTGCTTCTTTCCTTTTCACCTGACCAGAAGTCTTTACTATTCATTTAGATACCTGAGACAGGTGAATCCATCACAGGTAAGTCCCCAGCCTGTTTCTGGTTTTAATTGGCTTACAGTTTGTTTGAAACTTCTCAGATATTCAATATGGTTTCATCAGATCAGCTGCAGTTTGCTGGAGGCTGCCAGTGTGGCCTACAAGGTGACGCGACCTTTAGCCAGTGCCAACAGCTGCGTTGACCCCATCCTTTACTTCCTGGCAGGACGGGACGCTCGCAGCACTCTCACCAGGAAGAGCAAACTGTCCTCACATAAACCCACCATGACCAATTGTTTGACCACAAAACTCTGATCCCCTGTCTAAGACTTCAGTGGATTCATTCTTAAGCAGTTTTTTAAGCAGCTCAGATAGCTGGAACATCTATCTGGCCAAGCCACACACTTGTGGCTTCATAGAGCCTTCATAGAGCCTGGCTTTTTTTTCTTCAAAATGGAATAAGCATTTAATGGCATGTTGTACACTACTTGAGATTTTTTCCATATTCCTTGGACTATACTAAACATTTTTACACTTCACCCTAAGCACTAATTAGTTTTGAACATCTGATCTTTTGTAAGTTGCTTCCTGACAGAGTATAATTTATAAGATATTTGATCTCTACCTCTAAAACTCACCTTTTAAAAAACACAATGTATTATGATAGACCCATATCCTCACTGACAGTAACCTGTCTCGCCTGTTCCAACTGGAAGGATATAAAGCCTCTTTACACAAGTCTTGCCAATGAAATAATAATGTCTGTTCATTGCTCAAATAAGAATAAATTATTGCATTGCAAATTTAATTCGCAAACCTTTGATTTGTTAAAAATGTCAATAGGACTTACAGTAAAAATAATATTTTCAACATCAAGACACAATCCCAACCAGCAAGTGCTTTTGTCACTGTTCTAATTGAATATCTTTGACTATTGCAGCTTATTTGCTCAATATCCCAATTGATTTGCATACATGTAACTAGTCAATACTTTCATTTATTTTCATTAGCACAAAAGTAAATCTCCAATAAGCAACCAAAAGTACCTCCAATGGTACCAAGGTTTGGCAATCATGAGTCAAGTCCTTGTAATATGTAGAGATCAGCAGTAGGGGGTGATAGTTACGAAGGAATTTTGGTTCTTCAAGATCCTGTTCCTCTCACACACTCTAATAACAACAAACATATCTCACATGCGTACATGTCAAACAATATTAGGCTATGGATCATCAACAATGAAACAGTTTAAAATACAGCTCTTCTTTATTTCATGAGTAAAAACAGCATACAGAAATAGATGTGATATAATAAAATGAAGCATGATATAAATAAATATCAAAAATCTGATGAGATGTTTTTCTTCCTTCCTGCCTAGTTTGAAAACATTTAATGCTGACAACAGCAAAGCAATGAAATCAGATGAAAACACATGATCATCAGCTTGGTATAATAAATGCCCTCTCCTCTACATATGTTGTGTTATTTTTAACAGCATAATATGAGCATAATAAAGTAATTAAATCTGATAATAGCACACTCTTGGAAACTTATGAGAATGTAAACTAAAGCCTGATTAAGGGTCCGGACTATCTGAAGTTTGTTAGTTTATTAAAGAACTATGTGAGTTTGTGTAGCTCAGGATGAGAGAAAAAAAAAAAAAAAAAAAAACACTGATATGTTTAACCCTAGATTAAGGGTAGAAAACCATTTCAGACAGCAGTTCAGCTTATATGAATGACAGAGTCCTGTCACAGGTGCAGTGCAGCTGTTCACCCCTGAATTACGTCATCTGTACTATGTGTTAAAGTATAAAATCAAAATAAAGAGTTTACTTGTGTATGCTCTCAGTCTTATTTACATATTTACACCTATATACATGTTTTGTTTTTTAATTGTGGTCTTTCTCAATGTTTAGCTTTTCACCTGTGGTCCAAAATGATATTTGCTGCTTACAATAAGATTTGAGCTGCAATATCATTTAAATGTAGTGAAAATATACAAAAAACTCCTTTCCAACTAAACCTGGGTCCACACTGGACTCTATCTAAAAACTAAAACGTACCAAGAGGTTCTTAATTCTGATTTTGGGAAGTTGTTGAATTGATCATTTAAACATCTCAACTATACAAGAGTTGAAAAGAAAGTGTGTCTTTTACCAGGGCTTAAATCAATAATTGATACGACAAAAGCTGCTTCAATGTGATCCAATATAAAATTTGGAGGCCTGTGATGTTATCGCATGAAGAAGAATTCTGTCTGACAAGCAGCAACATTTTGAACTTATTAAAAGACTTTCACAGGTTACCTGAGGAGCTGTGAAACATGCTGAAACCTTGTTTATAATCTGGAAGACCGAAATGATTTTGTTGACCTGGCTTCAGCATAGATAATTGCATGGCACAACTCAATAAGAAACGTTTACCCCTAGGATTGTGACAGATTTCTAGGCATTTATCAAATATTGACCTTTATAGATGTAAAAATCAGAACTCAGGTTTAAACCCTCCGACCGGATTAATTTACTTCAGTGCATACAATGAGTTTCTGTTAACACATTCAACAGATTAAAGAACAAATCAAATCCTTAATTCATCTGTAATTTCTATGCAAGCCAAAGAGAAAAGCAAGCCTTTTTTTGTATGAACCAGTTGTTAACAAGCACATTCTTACCTCTAATCTATGTGGCACTTGGTTGCAAAGATTATTTATGTTTTTTTGACTGTGTTGTGCTGACCGGTTTCCTCCAAAGCTAACGGGGGAAACAGGTCACAAAAGTTGTTTCCAAAGCAGCAGAACCACCGTATTTTGATCGGTGGCAACTAGTGATTTTGCATCTTTTGTTTCATTGATGTTTGGTTTAAACTAACCCTCCTCCTGCATTAAACTCATTAGCTTTCCAGCACCATTGCTGACTGGACATTAAGCTTTGAGCAGTATAAGCTCAAGCTGTCAAGAGATCGTCTTATCATGCGGTGAGAAGAAATTCCTTCTTCCAGCAGGTGAAGGTTAGGTTTTCTGAAGAGCATCTCCATCCTGGCGTTTAAGCTGCCATCAGATATTGAGGTCTTCTTTCACGAGGTAGGATGATCATGCAGCATCTCTGCATCTTTTTATCTGATAAGACAAAGGAAAATGTTGATGAGCCATTAAAATCCATTGCTAATGATGTAACAACACATATTAAGATGTGTCTTAATATTTTGGATTGGGACAGATTCTGAAGCACTGTCTTCTATCTAAATGTTTTTAATCTGCAGGACAGATAAAAGTATTTATGGGCCTGTTAATAAGTGGCGAGTCTGAGTGCAATGTTTCTAAGATATTGTTCCCAAATGCTGTGCCTAAACTTAATATAAAATGTCTTGAATAACCTACCAGAAGATCACAAAGCCAGGACATCATAATCTGTGCTTTGTCAAATTATTTAACTTGAGAAAGTTGACTTCTCTGTTTGAAGAAGCATTAAATGATTTTCCAAGACATTCTCACTCCCATTACCTTGTCATTTCACAAAAAGAAAAATGATCTTGGTACCTCTAAGTAACCTGACATAGTCAGACAGTTGGAGAAGATGGTTACTTGTCCTTTTATCCAACATTTAACAACATTTTTTTCTGTCATAATTAATACACATGACTTATCTTGTATTATTTACATTCAATATCAGTGAACTGACAATCAATTCAACACACATTCACCATTTAATCAAGTATAAAGAAACAGCAGAGACATAGATTGAAGCAAGAATCAGAAAGGAAGTGATGACACATGGTGTGTGTCATTTTGAGTTTTTATGACCATACCTCCTGAAGCCAGATGATGAACAGGAGGAAAAATGTTTCCCACCAAACAGGGAGTTTCTTTGTTCCTGGGATGATGTTTTTGTTTCTATGGTAACAGGCTTGTACTCAGGTATGTGAGCAACTTGAAATCTTTAAATCAAAAACAGAAAGTTATCCAAAGTTAGTGTCAGAAAGACAAATGAAAAAACACCTAAAGAAACCAGAATAGTTTATCTGAAACTGTAAGGCAAACTTTTAAAGAGAGTGCTGGTCAGGCCAGTTTTCAGGGTTCCGATGTGAAGTTAAAGAAGACTTTAAACCAGAAAAGGCTAAAAAAAAACCCCTAAAAAAACAAACATAGCAATGCATTTAGCCGGACTCACCTCCCAACGGACAACACCTCTCCTTCTTTCTTCACCCTCCCTTCACTGCTGTCCACTTTGTTCTGAACAGGTTTTGGCACAACAGCGGCTTGGGGGTGACGAGTGTCTATGCAACCCGCCCTCAGTAGAGGGTTCTTCTGCAGGTCAGCAGGTGTGTCCAAGGAGGGCAGAATGAGGCCCTGTGGGGGCTTCAGAGGGTCTTTGAGAGAATCAAGGGGAGGAATGAGAACAGGAGGCCACTTTCTCTGAGCGCAGCGGGAGCAACGGTAGCCGTGTTTGGGAGCGAGACCGGAGAGACCTGAGATGGTGTGGAGGTGGGACTGATGGGGGCAAGACTTGGGGATGGAGCGGAAGGTGGACAAGGGAGACAGCATTGGGAACCTGTTGGTGAGAAAGGGCGGGAAAATGGTCAGAAGGTATATTCGAACCTAGGTCTAACCACTACAATCATCAACTATTGCATTTTTAATTTAGAAATTTTACAAACTGGCCTTGTTTTGTAGTGATTCTAAATGTACAAATTTCTGTCCTATGATGGGCCAACTCCTCTCACTCTCCCATCTAGTTCAGTGGTTTCTAAACCTGGTCCTCAAGTACCCCTACCCTGCATGTTTTATATGGGTCTCTGTCCAGCACAGAGGCTGGATGTCTTAGATCTGCTTGTGTATACCAACAAGGCAAAGAATAAAAGATGAAGTTACATTTTTTTAGGAAGTAGCTCTATACATTGACTGTGTAGACATAGAGCAATTTTGATGTTAAAGAAGTGAAGGTCTCTTTATTGTTATATGGTGCTGATTAAGGTAAAGAACATAGAGACAGACATTTGTTTGTCTCTGTTTGTCTCAAGAGGTTGACCCCCACATAGCCCCTCCATGGACTCTGCATCTATCTAAAAGGTTTCCAGAACTGTGTGTGGACATTGTGTGTGTGTCAGAATGTTCCTGAAACTATAGCTATGTGTTTCTGTGGCCCCATTGAGAAACAGGACACCAGCTACAGCCACTGAGACCTCCAATCACTGGTTTACACACAATTTTTGACACTAAAAGGAAATACATAAAAATCAGAGTTGAACAAATTGGGGAGGGGGGCAGGTCAAAATCCAAAGATGAGTAAAATAAAGTCCTTTATTTGGTTAGATGACATTCACAGGCTACAGTTTTCTAACAGTTTTTAAAATTATTTCTTTCTATTAATCAGATTTAAATTAACTCAGATTAGTTTAAATGCACTTCACAGCTTACTAAACTCTACAACTTATGTTCTGTGCACAAAAGAAGGAGTTCATGCTAGTAGTGTTTAAATTAAAAGCCAGCAGTGATAGTCTGAAGGTCCTTTAAATCATGACATAGTTACACTTACTGTCTGTGAATGGATCTGTAACATTTAAAAATAAATGCAGAATTTGGACAATAAACTAGAAAGGCTTGAGGTCTCACAGCAAAATTATATCCAAGGAATGGTTCTGTTTTCAAAAGAGTCCACTAAATAGTTCCCTTAGTGCTTAACTACAAACAGATTTTAGAACAAGATCTTTTTCAATATTATTCCAGGCTGAAATGTTAACATATGATTAAAAAAATAAACAAGATCTATTGTAAGAAAATAGAGAGGCATAGTGGTGTAAACTGACATTTTGAATTTAATTCTGACTACTTGAGTGATTCTTAAAGCCGCAGCAACCAAAGTTCCAGCCACAACCACCTTTGGTCATGTAAAAGTTGAGACTTTGATAAGTTATGTGACCACCAGTGAGCTCAGTGACGAAATGACTGTTGAAGTGTCATAATTGGACAGTTTTTATGACTGTGTAAGACGTTCGCTGCAGACCTGTGGGAATGAGTCACTGCCAAGCGTCAAACTGCTCCTACTCAGAAAAATGCAGCCAAAGCAGTCTGAAGGGTCAATACATCTTTTGAAACTATGTGTTTTTGTTTAAAATGTTTAAGGAAACTATGAATTACAAATATCATTGGTACATGTAATTAGAGAGAAAATTACAGGAGTGAAGTTGACTTCTTGTTAAATCAGACCTCAAGGAGCACAACTTAGTGAAAGCATGCAAGGATTTGTCAGTGTGTGACAGAGTGTGCGCAGGCGTGCGCGAGCATGTGTGTGTGTGTGTGTGTGTGTGTATGACACTTACTTGATTGATGAGCCTTTGCTCATCTGTTTGCTCTCATACTCCAGCAGCAGTTCCTCCAGTGCAGCAGCATTTTCTGAAACAGAGACAATATCAGCTTATTGAAACACCACCTCTTAATGTTTTTGGTTGCATAAGTTATTGCACTCTGCTTGATGTAAAATTAGATCATGTTAAAAAAAGTAAAAGATCATACGGGTTACAAGTACTGGGTGCTTTGAAGAATTATTTGCCTCTTAAATATTTCTTGTTTTTGGTCTGTGTGTAACACTCATATGTTTCAAATGGTCAGACAAATACACAGTACCTTGACTAAAATAAAAGAAGCTATTATCAAATGGAAATTGCATGTTTTGAAGCAAAAGCTATCAGAATGAGCACAGCCCTTTGTAATAAAGTAATCACAAAATTTTGAGGACAACGTTTTTGGAAAAATATTGTGTGGACTGACAAGACAAAAGTGGAAGATGCAATAAAAAAATGTTCTGGAACGTGTACATTCTGCTATTTGGAACTTAGAAAAAGAACATCATGAATAAAACATGGAGGCAGTGTGATGGTCTGGAGCTGCTCTTTAGCAGAAAATTCAGAGAATGTCCAATGATCAAACTGTGATCTTCAGCTAAGTGCTATGGAGCAGGTGACTAATTCAAAGCAAAAGCAGCAAATCCAGCTCTGAAGAGTTAAAATAAAAACAAGATTTCCTCCACAATAATGTAAATAAATAATTGAAAGTGGTTACCAACAAGAATAGCACATATTACATTTAGAGGGGTAACCACATTTTCACAGAGGAGCAGGCTGATAAGGATAAATTTTTTTTCTCTGACAAGATTAAATAATCTAATATTTTGCATAAAGCTAAGGTTCTTTTTGTCTGATATTAACATTAGTCAGATCTGAAATTTACAGGTAGCAAAAACTAAAGAAATCTACCGGGGAGTGAAAAGTTGTTCTTTTGTTTGCTATTTGATTAATAATATTGCATTACAGGCTCAGATCAAATCAGATGTGTTATGTACCTTTCTTCTCTGTTATGAGGCGAACCAGAACACTGATTGTGTCTTCATTCAGGTCATCAGATATGTAGGGGCAGTTGTGACCTAAAAGACAGGGGGAAACATATTAGCTATAAGATTATATGTAGAAATAGTGAAGCAAGTTTTAGGCAGCAGCCAGGAAGTTTGGGCACAGATTGGTCTTCCAAATGGTCAATAAATAACCCTAAGCAAACAGCCAACATGTATCAATGTGACAACAAAGTCAGTGTTTTAGCGTGGCAATCACAAAGCCCTGATTTCAACCCTAGACGTTTTGGGAAAATTGCGAGTCAGATGGCCTACAAAATGCTCTCAGTTACACCAGCTCTGTCCAGAGGAATGGTCCAGAACTCCAGCAAACTATTGTGAGAAGCTTGTGATAGGAACCCCAAAAGGTTGGAGCCTAACCATACAGTTTAAAAGACAATTATTTTGGATATTGACCAAATGTAGATAAACTTCTGAGTTCGAGCAAAGTTGCAAAATGTTTCCCCAAGGTTTTCTGGTATTTAGCAAATAAAAATAATTTTGGTAATTCCATCCTAAAACAAGAGAGGTTTGGTCTGATTAATCTTCTGACAGTGAGAAAAAAAAGTGTCTTTTTTATTCAGCATAATTATGTAAATACCTCGTTTCAACTGTAAGTCACAACGTACTGCCCAATGGCAGAGGACCGTTTATCAAAGTAGCCATTGCTATTGGACAGTCAAGTAAAATCCTTGGTAACATAAAATATCAACGCAGTTACTACTAATTTTTTCAGTTGTTTTGACCTTGACCCACCACTGGAGGGTGCTGCAGATCTGGCAGCTCACCCACTTCCCACACAGATGACTGCAACAGCAGCTAAAGTGATAAAATATCTGGTAAGCAAAAGTATACGTTTTTAATCTGAAAAATAACCCTTTTTTCATCACAGATGAAATGTTTTTTTCCATATAGGAGGGTAAACAGTAAGCAAACTTTTTTTTTTAAATAGGAGTCCCAAAATTCACAAAGTCACTCATACTGAGCTGCTCTGTCTGATGAGGATAGACGAGGACAGATTAACTGCAAAGAATATAAATGCCTCCATGGCAACCCCCGTCCCATAATAGATGAGGACAGTGAGAGAAGGCAGCGAGGGATTGTGGGGGACAGAATAGACTCACTCAGCAGTTCTCCTCCATTCAGCACTGCTGGAGCACACAGAGCTCAGTGTGTTGGTGCGTTCAGTGCACTGTAGTGTGAAATGCCAAGCGACACTGAGCCAAGTGTGAACTCCAACTGTATTGATTGGAAATGTCTCTGAGTATTGGTGTGTGTGTGTAGAGTTTTATTTCTATCTCTTGCATCAGCAGCATTAGGCTGTTGTCAGAGCGTAACAATAGCTCTGTGTCTACAGTCACTGTTGCTATGGAAAAATAACAGCATCACTTTCACAGAGTGGCACTCTTTATCTGCTATTAACATCATGACTCTTTGATCAAGTTCAACTGCAGCATCTGACTGAGAACTGGAGAACTAGAGTTTTTAATGAGTCATTACTATGCCTGAACATAGATTTAGAGATATTACTTCCATTAATGCCTCTACACCTGAAATTTATAAGTCCAGCTTGTCCGAGCTGCCAGCAAGTCCGCTTTAGTCCTACAAGGCAAATGGCTTGTTGTAATTCAGCCTCTGGGGTATTCTCCCTGTCAGAGTTGGTCAGAAAAGTGCAGAAGTAGGACATTTGTCTAACTTTAGCCAAGCAAAGATATCATGAGACTGACAGACTGTCACAACAAGTGCATAATGTAGCAGTATTGGCAAAGAAACAGGAACAGGTTTTGTTAATGAGGTTTTTTGTTTCGTGCCCTTAATTTTTCCATTGGTCAAATTCTCACGTTTCCTGTTTTCCATCATCTTCACCTGACTCCCTGTATAAACACCGTCCTCCTCTCCTTTATCTCACTTAGCATAGCACAGTCAGCATCGTGTTCCAAATTATTATGCAAATTGGATTTAAGTGTCATAAAGATTACATTTTTTGTTGTGCTATTAAATTTTTAGATGGTATTGTGTGTCAGGGCTCTTTGAATCACTATAATTAATTTCAGAGAGTTGGGTTGATTAGTTTGTCTGGTGAGCTCAATTAAAGGAAATCTACTTAAGAAGGATGTTCCACATTATTAAGCAGGCCACAGGTTTTAAGCAATATGAGAAAGAGAAAGGATCTCTGCTGACGAAAATCATCAGATAGTGTAGAGCCGTATGACAAGGTATGAAAACATTAGATATTTAACAAAAACTGAAGCATTATCATCGTACTGTGAAGAGATTTGT
>CAEFZX010000268.1:0-46809 GCA_903066825.1 Alfaro cultratus | reverse complement strand
ACCTCCCTCAAAGAGGGCCTGATAAAAGCTGATGAGAATTTTCTGCTTTGTCTTCATTTTACACTGATAAGCAACTTAGAATAAATGATGGCAACTCATGATTTAGGAAAAACTTACAAACAAGAGTAATAATTATCATTTTTGGAGCACATTATATTACACAGATCATATTAATTTAGCATAAAGATCTTGAAATCTGATGTGTCAATCATGATTGGCCTTGTTTGGAACTGTGATGTTTATCTGTTCATTGAACCCTGAAGAGCAAATATTCAGTATAGTGAGTCAAAGTGGGCTTGTTTATAGCAACCTCGTCAGAAACTACTAGTTACCGTTGGTTACACTGTCTCTGTTGGTTTATGGAGAGACATGTTTTTTTAAAGGGGCCCAATTCAATATTTTTGAATGGGGCCCAAGATTCCTGGCGGTGCCCTTGATCGCAGATACAGGGAAGCTTGTCAGCGCTGAAGTGAAATTGATGAAAACAAATATAAAAGATGTATAAATAAAAAAAATCACCTGAAAGGAGTTGAAAATGACCTAAGATACAACCTAAAGCTGTGTGGCAAGACTGAGAAATTAATATTCACAGATGTTCTCCATCTGATGTTACTGAGATTGAGCTATTTTTCAAAACTAAATTGGTTGAAAAATAATTCTGTATCAATAGTGGTCCATACTTACCCTAAAAGACTGAAACTTCAGCATAATATGGATCTGCAAAATACTGACTGAGGGAGGTGAAAACAAATGCGGATCATGGTTTTTAGATTAATAACTGTGTTGTTGTTTTTTAAATCAGCCGTTATTTTTATTCAGTCATAACACTCTATTTTGTGTTGATCTATCCCAAAAAACCTCAATAGGTCTTTCTGACATTTGTGGCTGTTTCAGGGTAAAAATGTCAAAAGAATTTACATTTTTGCAACTACAAATAGTCTGTGTTGTTTGTAGCTTAAACTCAATGATTCACTGTTACAAACATGGAAGATATGCACCTGGTAAGGGACAAGTGATTTTTATTCTTTCTTTTTATTTTTAACGGTCTTAAACATTTGTGTCAAACTCAAGGCCCTGGGGCCAAATCTGGCCCGTCATAAGTTTGTATGTGGCCCTCTAGACTCTAGAACAGGAATCCACAACCTTTACAATCCATTGAAATAAAACGTCTTTAGAAGTTATGTTATGTAACCTTTTGGGAGGAAAAATGTAATGTTTAATTTAAGATAAATACTGTTTTATTTCTATTTTTGGGTTTGAAAATAAAAAAATGTAAAACTTTTTTGGGATATTTGTAAACATCTACAGATACATTTTTGTGTAATGTTGACTTTGGGGAATAAGATGGAAAAATGATGGGAGAAAACCCTAAAAAAATCTAATAAAGTTCTTTTCATGTGAAACTTCAAAGTGATTTGTTATTAGCAGCTATATTTTAAACATTAATCATTATTATTAGGTAAAGTTATTAAAAGCCATTGTGGCAGGCCCAAAGAGACTCATATAACCTTCAAGTTATCTGTTATGTTTTTAAATATTGTTTTATCAATTAAACAAACAATTTTAATCTGTGTTAGATCAATGTGAAAAGGTCTTGAGTATTATCTAACTTTAAGAAGTTCTCATCGGATGCAGAGGCAGCTGTTTATTCAGTTAACAGGCTGCTTCATCAATACTTTCCGGCCCTTTGAGGACTTTTGTGATCTTGACGTGGCACAAAATGAAAATGAGACTGACACCCCTGGTCTAAAACGAAGAGCTAAAAAGCAGAAATGACATATAATGAGGCGAATAATAAAGTGGATAATGTTCCCAGCTAACTTTTCCCTCCGTGCAGCATGCTGTTTATGACCTGGTGTTATTGGGGCTCAGAGAGCTTTAGCTAACAGTTCAGTTTAGTGGGCTACTCAGAAGCAGAGCCCCTCCCCGGCCCATTGCGGACCACTAACAGGACAGACAGCTGGATGATGGACCCCATCAAGTGCAGCTGTCAGTCACAAAACACAACTGTCCTTCCCAGGCCGGAGCTATGTCCTGTTGTTATTCTGGGGCCTCAGTAATAGGGGTATGTGTGTTTGGCTATTGTCCCTAACTCTCATGAACTCAGACAATGGTGGCCGATGGCAGGGAGAGAATAGTCCTCTTTACCTGCGCCGCTGCCTAAACAAGGCATGGAGTATTTATAGTCCATAAGCATGCACCATTATATATCAGAGGAGAAAGGGGTCAGCATATCTATCCATTGTTTCGGGTGCTGCTCCGTCACAGAGCAGCAAGGACACGGCTTGGTCGTCGGCTGGCCACAAGGAAACATGGTGAGTAGATGCACATTTAGTTAGCATCACTTCGCTGGCTGTCTGGGGAAGTGGCCAGATCTGCTGGATTGGTGCTACCTCCGAAAAAAGACAGGAGAAATTTGGAGACAGAAAAAGAAAAGAAAAGAAAAAAAACTGAAGAAACAGACAAAAGATGGGAGATGACAAGATGGGAAAACACATTGAAAAGAGAGAACACTGGTGTTAAAAGAAGACATTGATTTAAAAAATATATATTTAACCAAAATATTTGTTGGTATTACAGTTGCCATGCTTTTTGTGTAGCTAGATTATAATCAGCAGAAGCTTAAGTAAGAAAATACTCAAATCCTGAAGACATATTCAAAGTATTAAGGCTTTTACTCTTTTAATTTGTCATTTATGTTTAAGAGAAACAAAAATTATAAGTTGTGATTAGGGAATAAAACATTCCTGAGAACATTTTATTTTTATTTATTTAAAAAAAAAAAGTGGTATCTAAAGTTTCCCCCCTGACAACAAAAGTGGCAATTTGCCATCTGTTAGCAATGTCTGCCTCAGGGCTGAAAACCAGAGTTTGACTTCTATCACCAAACCACTGAAAACTGAAGATAAATTTGAATTCTTGCTTCGACGTGGAAACTTTATCAAGCCTTACAACAGTTCTTTACAGGTATAATCAAAGGTTTTGCCACAGCAGTATTTAAAAAAAAAAAAAGCATTTTTAAGCAATGCATTATCAAACTAGTATGTTCGGTTAAAAATGTAATTAACGGCAAGGATTTAATGTCCTTCAAAATTCAATTACAGTGTTCTAGAGAGGACACTTAGGAGAAGAGAAAAATAGGCAAGCGCCAATTTTGACCAACAAAATTGGTGCTCAGCAGCAAACTGTACATTTCATATTTAACCATCTTAAGAAAAAAGACAAGGCAACAATTTTGGGGCGCCAGAAGTCCTGCCTGAGGGATATCCGAGCGTCCCAGAGCTAATCCACAGCAAGCATTAGACCTCAGCTGTCAAAAGGCATGCGAATCCAAAATTATGTCATGGCGCTGCATTCCTTCACAACGCTTTTTTTTTTTTTTTTTAACAGTTCCTTGGCAGTCATGTAAATAGCTCAACATAATCCCTCCCTGTGAGGGTTTTCTGATCAAACAGGACTCAGAGTAGCATCCTGTCATCGTCCAGGCCCTGTGGAATAATCCCTGGTGTGATCCTGGAACTATGGAAGTGCAGGCAGCGGACTAGACCCCCGCAACCTCCTTCCTCACAAAACAGTAAATCATATTTCCACGACCAACTGACAGAGCCTGTAATCCTTCTTAAGTAAATGTCTGCCCCACTGGAAGTGCCCCTACGGCCTCTCACTCATCTTTGGCTTGTCTTAAAGGCACAGTTGACAGTAAAAACAACAACAACAATGAGTCAAGTTAAAGAAGGCAACCTGGTGCAGGGGTAAATCTAGAAAGTTTTTAGAAGGGATGCCTAGATGGGGGCCTGCTGGTAATCCTGGGATGGAACACAAAAACCAAAAGCAATGAGCAAATTTGCTCATATAGCCTAGAATTGACATATATAATCCAGTGGTGAAAGGTTAAGTGGTGGATAGAAATATCCTTTACGATCCCACTGTGGGGAAATTCAGGTTTACCAGCAGCAAGTTTAAAGCAAATGGATAAATACATCATTAAACTAAGGTAAGAAAAAAAGAAGAAGAAAGTAATAAGAGGCTTTACAGTAAGGGGAAAAAAGCTGTTAAAAGTAGCATACTCAAAGAAAGTCTATCTGTATTAACGCTCCTTTTGGTAGGATTGTCAGCAATAATTAATCTTTTAAAAAAGTGGCACTAACTAACTTCACCATTTAATACATTTAAATTGCAAACAGGCACATTAGTTTGCAAGCTTAAATTTGGATAGTCAATCATGTTTTTTTTTTTTACTTTTGATCATCTGAGCTAGACTTTTACTTAATGTGGTTGTTCTCATTCATAGTGTGCTGTGAGGAGGCCAATGTGTTTATGTTGGCTCTACAGTGAATGAAAGTATTAACTTGAACTGTGATAAGACTTTTGGTGGAGAAAGTTTCTGTGTTGGGCCGACAATTTAAGCCTGTATCCATATCTAGCGAGAGTGCTAATGCGAAAGTCCAAACTTGCAAGCCTGAACCTGTTAGAGACGTCTTAGTTGTGGTCGTTTGCTGCTGCTGCTGGTAGTAAGAGGCAGTTTTGGGTTTAACCTTGGTGTTGTGTTCAAACCCTGCAGTCTCCAAAGAAAGCCAAGAAGAGAGCGGAGGGAGCGAGCTCCAACGTGTTCTCCATGTTTGAGCAGGCCCAGATCCAGGAGTTCAAAGAGGTGAGCAAACCCGAACCCGAGCTCCGCACCCCGCAGGGACCGCTTGCTGCGCCCACTCGAGTCACGCCGGGTGTTTTTTGAATCCCCTGCAGGCTTTCACCATCATGGATCAGAACAGAGACGGATTCATAGACAAGAACGACCTGAGGGACACTTTTGCAGCTTTAGGTGAGAGAAAACAGGGTGTGTGGGGCGCCGTTGGTGAAGTTACAGAGTTAAAAATAAATAAATAACAGTAACATTTAGGTTTATTTAACCTGTCATAGAGAGAAATAAAGTGCAGGAGTTCATTTTTCAAAGTCATGTTTTCAAAATGTTATTCATAAATGTCAGAGTTAAATTCACAAGCTTAATATTTAGTTTAAAAAATAAATGCTTAATTTGAAAATTAAAAAGTTCAGTTTAGAAATAAAAATTTTGTTTGGGAAATACATTTTTATTTTGGAACTGACTAAGTCTGGAAAATAAATATATAGTGTGAAACTAAATATTTAGCTAGCAAAATAAATATTTCATTTGGAACCACACATAGTTTGAAAACTAAATATTTAGTTCAGACTTAACAATGTGTTTGAGAACTAAATATAGTTTGCAAACTAAATATTTACCTAATAAATAATTCCATTTGGAAAGCTGACATCTACAAATGTATGACTAACATTTGTTACTCATACAAAGTGATGAATATATAATTTTGAAAAATTAACACCCATAATTTTTTCTTTATGACACACTAAACGAACCAAAATATTGCTGTTAATTTTTTACTGTGTAACTTCACAAACTGTATCTCACAGGTGAGTCCATTTATGTGATTCTTTCTCAGTGAACTAACTTTTCAGCTTATCAATTAAATATTTAACTTTAAAAAAAAAAAGAAAAAAAGTTAAATAAACGTGATTAAACATGAGTTAAAAAAAATGAATCGTCATAGCCAGAGCCCCACACTTCACTCCACCCTGACCTCTGACCTCCTTGTTCCCTCAGGCCGGTTAAACGTCAAACAGGAAGAGATTGACGATATGCTGAAGGAGGCTCCGGGTCCGATCAACTTTACAGTCTTTCTCACCATGTTTGGGGAGAAACTAAAAGGTAATCCAGGATCATCATCATCATCATTCATGCAAATAATGTTGTGGGTTTTTTTTTAAATCCTACAAAAAAAACTATTTACATTTTCATCAGGTGCTGACCCAGAGGAGACCATCCTGAATGCTTTCAAAGTCTTTGACCCTGAGGGAACAGGAACACTAAAGAAAGATTAGTGAGTATTAATATGAGGCTGACATTTTAGACGAAGCGGCCGGCTGATTTTCTCACCTTCCCTGCTCGCTTTCGCAGCGTGACGGATATGTTGACGACCCAGGCGGACAGATTCTCGGCTGAAGAGGTCGGTGCTCTGCCTCGGACGATCATCCTGTGACTTTTTGAGCAGTTTGAACTCGTCTGAAATTTAAAGAAAAAAGAAAAGAAAAAAGCTTTTTTTTTTTTATATCTCATTTTCCGTCCACAGATGGAACAGATGTTTATAGCATTTCCTCCTGATGTAGCAGGGAACCTAGACTACAAGAACCTGGTCCACATCATAACACACGGTGAAGAGAAGGACCAGGAATAGATGGAGTCAGCCTCACGGGTCCAGCTGGTGTCCAGTTACGTCGGCACACGAACCAACGTCTGAATAAAAAAGTTGAAAAAGAAATCTGGTCTCGGTTTCGCTAACTGTCCTAATTAAAGTTCAGTCAAGTACTAAGGGTGGGCATTTATCGCATCGTTTATCACTTGTTGCGATACATTTCTTGTCATGATAAGAATTTTATCAGTCACCATAAATTCTAATTAATGTTAAAAAAATTCCATATTGTCTGCATTGTTATTTTTGCTATTTTGCTCAATTAAACCACCAATAAATATCAATAAATGAGAAAATATGATAATATGCAGTGAATGTGATACATACAAATCACACTTCTTTATGTGAGTAGTGTCCTAAAGAAGCATATTGCAAAGGGGTGAGTTTTTCAAGAACTCTATTTGTGGGGCTACGATTCCTGTGTAAACCATGCAGTTACCTAAAAAAAATAGCAATAAATGAAGCTTTTGGCGCTTTTATCATCACAAAAAATTGTGATAAAACTAAGTTGCCCACCCCTGTCATGGTGCCTGCCTAACTACTAATGTATTGTAATTTTCACCAGTAAAATAATTGTTCTGCAGCTGAAAGGGCACCAAAACTGACTCTAGCCCCGGGGCCGCAGATTTGTAAATTCGGCCCTGTGTGCACAGAAAGACTATTCATGAGGTTACTTTAGAAGGAAACTGCTTACACTGGATTTTATTCATAGGTATGGGAGTGCAAGGGGTTGCATTGTAGCTACTGTACATCATAATTTTCCCACTTTTGAATTTAGACAGATTTGACGTGCATCATTTCCCATCCACTTTAAAAATGTGCAACTCTCTGGGTTGGTCTTTAACATAAAATCATGTGTGGTCTGTGTCTGTGTTGTTATTTCACATAAGTATCCCTATTGGCACTTAAATACTTCTGAAAGGTACGTGTTTGTATTGTTCCTTTGTATATTTCTAACTCCTATTGTGACTATGGAACAACATCCAGGTAAAAAAACTACATATCTTAAAAGTGAATGAATAAAGGGGGAGGGTTTGATACGCGTCAACACAACAAAAGAACAGAAAGCTTTGACGAGGGTCCAACCAACACCAAATATAACTGCGACACGCTCCACGACGCGCGTGCCAGTCCCACGTCCCCCTGCTTCCTGTTTTGGAGACGTATGTGTGGCTCGGCTTCCTATTGTTGCAGCTGGAGCACATTGTCAGTGATGATGTCTAATTATAGCTGCGTGTAGTCATTTCACTTTTAATCCCGTGCTGACAGTAAGAAGAGCCAGTGGGGCCGCCGGCAGCGTCCCGCGTCCTGACGTCACCGCGAACTTCTTTCGCGCGCCTAAATATAACGGAGGGCATCGCTATGTATCCTTAAAAGGTTTCAGTGAGAAGGTTTATTAGCTACAATGAGGAGCTTCGGCTCATTAAACAGGAAGTGGCAGCCGGCTGCTTTAAGCTGAGTTCTGACAGAGCTCATTTCAGAGACAGTAAAATGTCTGTTCAGGGGTTATGGCAAGCCGTTTTAACATAAAACCGAATTTATGTTAAAACGGCTTGCCATACAGGGGTTTCTTCTTCCTTAAGCTTCCAAAACTCCCAACATTAAGCTGCATACAGGCTCGTCTGCAGCCGACAAGACGTAATAAACTAGGCAACCTGAAACAGTCTGGACTAGACGTCATTATTGATGACATTTACTGCTGGGAGGAAAACGGCTCCGTTTATATGTTTCAGCTTCTTTCAGCTGCTGCTTTTGATTGTGATTCCTCCAATAGAGGGTCTAGAATGACTGCAAAAAATATTTGATATTTCAGTCGCTTATGAGAACTACCAAAAATAGTTGGAAAGAAATATAACCTTTGGAACTTTGTATGTGAATCTGATTGTGCTGTCTGTATTTTTATTTATTTATTTATTTATTTATTTTACTTTATTTCAAGCAAATAACATGAACATACATACAGATGTTAACTCAAAGACAAATATTAAAAATATTATAATAATTAAAACAAATAAAGAATAATTACAGATATTGAGGGTGTTGATGTTAAAGTCTAGAAAGACAAAAGTTAAATAAATATATATATATTGGTAAAATAAAAATGATGTGTACTTTTTTGGTTAGGTTTTCATAACAAAGTGTCAAAAATATATTCAAATACATATGAAGAAGGGTATATTATAGCAAAAAGAACAGTAAAGGCAAAAAAAAGAGAAAAGAATAATATAACAGGGATCTGCTTATGAGGTAAAGTTAAATTTTTGGAGAAGAGTTAAAGTTTTTACCAGTTTCTTATTATTAAAGTTAGGTTTTTCAACAGAGACGATATACATTTTTAAGTCATTTTCTTGAAAGTTATTAAAAGAGGGGATTTTTTTCATTCCATTTCATCTTGTGGACATAATATTTTCCTAGGATTATAATAAGATTCACTATAAATATTTCATCTAAAGAAAAAGTTGAATTGTTCAAGATGAGTAAAATATGTAAATTTGATAAAACAATATTTTTTCCAATTTTTTCTGTAAGGGGTTTTTGCAAGCCCGACCAAAATATTGTAGTGTGAGTACATTCCACAAATATTCTGTATTTCCTCTGTGGGATAATAATGCTATTTCTATTCTATTCTATTCTATTCTATTCTATTATATTATATTATATTATATTATATTATATTATATTATATTATATTATATTTACCCCCTATGGCTATAATTTCCTGTTGAAAATATCAGTGAGTCAAGTCAACGTTTTCATCAATATGAGCATGATAAACACACTTTAGGAATCCGTTTGATTTCTTATCCCAGTTGAAAATTAATAGTTGTTTTTTTTTTTTACTCCATTTCTTCCAAAGGCCACATGAATAAACTTGAAAGCATCAAGAATAGTCTTGACCAAAACACAAAATTTAATGTTGTTTTGTAGGGATTTTATGTGATAGACTGACACAAAGTGGTGCAGAAGGTTATTAAATTTTTAAAATGTTGCTTGAAATGAAACAAAATGAGAATCAAGGAGTATAACATTATTTCACAAGGCACTGTAAATGTCTGAGAAACCAAAAAGACTCAGTCTAGGTATAACTGCACTTTTCAAGCTAGAAATTTTCTCATCTTGAAAAAGGGAAATTAAGAATGGAGACGTCCGTTTTAGTCAATGTTGAGTCGTAACTCCGGATGGTTCTTCTCCAGCCGGACCGGTAGAGGGCAGCAGTGGCGCAGCTGCCGTCCGGCCCCATCCTCCCTGGAGCCTGCTGGTTAGCTCTTCAAGGTGCGGCAGAGCGAAAACAGAGACACCATCGCTAGCTAACAGCTAGTTCGGTTGGCGTTTATTTTTTTATGCCCCGGTTTTTTAAAACAAAAGCCGTGACTGTGTTTCGTTGTTTTTTTATGAAAACGGGGATGTAAAGTAGCTTTTAAATTTAAAAAAAATAAAATAAAATAAAAAAATTGTCAACGAGCCTACAAGCCGAACTGGGTCTCAGTAACATTTCTTTACGCTCAGTCGGAAAATTCAAGGAGCTAAGCTAATAGGCTGTAGCTAATGCTAGGATAGCTAACGAGCTAGCTTTCGCAAGTGTACTAAAGCCGAGATCTTACCGAATCGATTTTTTTAAAATAGAAACAGAAAATGGCTGATGTTGACAAGCTCAACATAGACAGTATTATTCAACGTCTTTTAGAAGGTAAGTACGATCTCCAATAAAATACAATGGAAATGTCGATGCTGTTGTGACAATAACAGATGCAAATGGGAAGCTAGCTTTATTTTCTCATCTTTAGTTATCATTTCCTTGCATTTATTCCTCATGGGGAATAACCACAAGTTATCACTAAAGTTATCACTTTAATGATTAGGAATCTCAGTATTCCCAAAGGTAAGGAAAACCACACTGTTCTCGTACACAGACATTGCGCATACCGGTGTAACGTCACTTTCTGTAACCCCTAGATGTGTGACCTGATTAATTTTCAGCGCCCGCTAAGCGTATTGTCTGTATTGAGTTACTGTTCGCAAAGAAGAATGCACTGTACCCATCTTGATGAGGCGCCATAAAATGATTTATGCTCAATTTGCGAACTTTACCCCCAGTTAGTTTCAGTCTCGCTAAAATAACATCAGTCTGACAAACACCTGCTTTTTGTTTTTTTATGTTAATTCTTAAAATCAGCCACTCTTTATAAATACTACTATGAAGTCTGCCTTACATTTGGGTACACAGGTTGCTGCTCTCCTGTCCACCCAACCTGACCATCCAGATTCTAGGTGTTGCTGACCTGGCAGTGAGTGTGCTACCTTGTTAACTTTGATGATTGTTGTTTGTTGTTGTCTGGACACAGTCCGAGGAGCAAAGCCTGGCAAGAATGTGCAACTGCAGGAGAACGAGATCCGTGGACTGTGCCTGAAGTCCAGGGAGATCTTTCTCAGTCAACCCATTCTGTTGGAGCTGGAGGCCCCCCTCAAAATTTGTGGTAAGCGAAAATTGTGTGTCACTGAATCCAAATCTTAAACGGCAACAAAATCACACGGCAGAATACGATTCAGAGGCCAAAACATTAATTATATCCAATAATCCCCCCACACACACCTCTGTCTGATAGGTGACATCCATGGGCAATACTATGACCTCCTGAGGCTTTTTGAGTATGGGGGCTTCCCTCCAGAGAGCAACTACCTGTTCCTGGGTGACTATGTGGACAGGGGGAAGCAGTCTCTTGAAACAATCTGTCTTCTTCTGGCCTACAAAATCAAATACCCGGAGAACTTCTTCCTGCTGAGGGGAAACCACGAATGTGCTTCAATCAACAGAATATATGGTTTCTACGATGAGTGTGAGTATTGTTTAATTGAACCGAATTTGAGATGTGTTTTAGTGTTCAAAGAGAATTTAGCAGCTAAATAGGATTCAGGCGTTGACACACCATTTCTCTGGCAGACTGTTTGAAGGACACTGACTCTTCCTTTCGTAAGATTACTAAAGGAAGAAATGTAAAATAGAGGGGAGAAAAAAGTAAATGAGTTCTGGGTTCTGAAGAATAAACTCCAAAATTATGCAAAGGTTTTAATAAGGTTTAATAATAAAAATAAAGGCGAAAGCTTGAGATGACATGAAGCCAAAACACTTCCCTTTTTTTAATCTTATTAAAACCTTTGCATAACTTTGGAGTGTTGGTTATTTTTTTTTTGTCATACTATAAAAGCATTTCTTATATTCTAACTATATGAAAGAGATGCACTAATCTGGCTTTACTGACCAATTTATCCATCCATCCATCTTCTTACACCCTTACAAAGAGGGTGCTGGTGTCTATCTCCAGCTGTCAACGGGCGGAAGGCAGTGTACACCCTGGACAGATCGCCAGTCCATCGCAGAACGATTATAACCCATAAAAGAGAAAATGTGCCACAAGTACCAGCAGACAATGAAGGTGTTTCATTGTCTGTCCCTGTTTTATTATTTTGATTTACTTTTTTTTTCTCTAACTGAAATAAAAAAATAGGCCATTGGTTGAATAAGTTGTGATTAAAACTAGTGGGAGAAATTAGTTTTGATGCATTTAATAAGCATGGGGAAAAAATCTGATTTTTCTGTGTTTAACTTGTCATCATAGTTTAGTCCGAACCCAAGGAAACATCTGATAGATTTCCACCTCTGGCTGTTTCTCTAGTGTATGTTTATTACACAATGACGAATTAAACATCCTTTGTTGTCGTCATACTTTAGGTAAACGAAGGTACAACATCAAGCTCTGGAAGACCTTCACAGATTGTTTTAACTGCCTCCCTATTGCTGCAATTGTGGATGAGAAGATCTTTTGCTGCCATGGAGGTAGGTTCTTGTTTTCACTAGTTCTCTGTACACAGTGTTATGTTTTTTTGTGTGCATTATTTTCACAACTGTGGCTTATTAGAAAACTTGATGCGTCTTTGACGTAAGCTGCTCTTATTTGTCTTTGTGAAACACTCCCTCTGCAGTTTGTCGTTCATTTGGACTGACCCACATGTAACAGGTCGTGACCCCTGTATTTGTTTGTTTATTGGTATCGCTGGCTTGTTTTTGGATCAAGGACTGTCACCTGACCTTCAGTCCATGGAGCAGATCAGACGCATCATGCGTCCCACTGACGTGCCTGACCAGGGCTTGCTGTGCGACTTGCTGTGGTCCGACCCGGACAAGGACGTTTTGGGCTGGGGGGAGAACGACAGGGGCGTCTCCTTTACCTTCGGCTCCGAAGTTGTAGCCAAGTTCCTGCACAAGCACGACCTGGATCTCATCTGCCGCGCCCACCAGGTAACTCCAGCGCCCCCTGTCTTTAGCAAACAGAAACGAGATTGTGTGTGAGCTCATTTGTACAAGAACCAGCGCAGGGAGTTGGCAGGTGTACTGCTCAGACTGAACTCGTGTTCCCAGTCGTTTTGTTTTCTTATACCTTTGGCCTATGTTTTTTTGTATGTTATCGCTTTTCCCAGTACAGCAAAATGTTGTTTTTTTTCTATCTTGGTTTTAAAATAAAATCAATTAAAAATAGCGAAATGTGTAGATCTCAGGAAATTCTCAAAAAACGAAACAAAAATAAAAACAGGGCTTTTGTTGGTCACTATCTAAAGATCGAAGTCAATAAATAACTATTCATAAGTTTACTAGGGCTGCATGATATTAGCAAAACATGCAATAATCTTTAATGTTGGTGAATGTCACATGGCTAAATGACTTTCCGTAAATAAACAATAGCTGTGTTTCTATTAACCATATAATTGCGCAACTTGACATTTTGAAAATCAATTTGCTCAACAGAAACACGATAATAAAAAACCCCATTTTTGATGAGGTGGATTTTTTGTGATTATATCGAAATTGGTGTATTTCGCAAAACTGCAATGCAAACACTTTTTTCACATCACGCGAGTCACATGATCAACGAGCTCTTGCCACTGATGCAAACCATGAAGAAGACAACAGGAAGTAGTTGGATGATGATGGCACAGCAGGATTTTTAATAACTTCTCATGTGAATAAACTGATTTTAATTGTGCTTCTTATTTAATGGAAACAACACAATTGTGAAATTGTGTTCTTTTGACATAAGCAAAGTGGACAAAGTTTTGTGCACGCTTGTAATGGAGATGTTTTACTTTGGGTTTGTTGGCTCCTTAGACCTCATATAGTGATTGTTCTTACTGGAAAAAAATATTTACTGTTACCATTTCAACAACATGGTTTGATTTTAAAAAGTTCCATTTGACTACATCTGCTGTTTTGGCAAAGAGGGGTTTCTTGGCACTTATTTAACTTCCTAATCTTAATTGTAGTCTAAACAATCCCCTAGTAGATTGATACTACATACAGTGAGATTATAACAACTAATTACTAATGCATCATTCATCTCTTTAACATAAAGCTCTAATCTATTTTGAACATTGTTGAAAAATGTCCCTGAAATTGGATTGATATGAAAAATGGACCAATTGCGTTTGTCGTCATGTGACCAACTCAGTGTAGCCATTTCTGTTAATGCTAGCAGCTTGAGCACAGGACTAAACTTATCACCATTCACAAATGTCATAATTCAGTTTTAACGTTCTTATAGGGCAGAACTTTTAATCTTGTCTGTTCTATCTGTGATTTTATTTATTTATTTTAATTTTTTTGCAGGTTGTTGAGGATGGCTACGAATTTTTCGCTAAGAGGCAACTCGTCACATTGTTCTCTGCACCGAATTATTGCGGGGAGTTCGACAACGCTGGTGCCATGATGAGCGTTGATGAGACTCTCATGTGTTCCTTTCAGGTATCCGGCTTTTTTTCCCTGCATAAACCATCAAAGGCAATTTCCTTTTTTTCTCTCTCTCTCTCTCTGTCTCTCTCTCTCTCTGTCTCTCTCTCTTTTTGGACTTCAGCAGTGAAAGTGTGTCCATATAAAAAACAAAGAAAAATGGATTCATAATATTTACTGATATTGAGCTGTGCTCCATTCTACTTAAATCAGAATTTCTTGTTGAGGGGGGGAAATAAACAAGATGGCATTTTGAAGTCAGGGTACCAATCAAAATCCAATATGGCCGTCAAACATTGAACTATGACGTCATAATGTTTGATGTGAATTTTGATGTTTTTTGTCTCATTAGTTACACACTGTATTGTATCACATATTTAACGTATTTGATTTATGTTTGCATAAACTGGAAAAAAAATATAGAATCTTATTGTCGCCTCATTAAAGCTGCAGTATAATTTAAAAAAAAAAAGTTTTTTACACATTTGTTGAAACTGTCACTATGTCATGACAGTACTGAATGAGACAAATAATCTATGAAAAAAAATCAAGCTTCTCTGCCTTCTCAAAGTTCCAACTAGAAACAACCAATCAGAGCCAGGAGGAGGATCTTAGCGCTGTTAATCATGCCTGTGTGTGTGCTGAACCTAGGGAACTCTGGGAGTAGTATTTAAATGGTGATTTGCAGAGTTATTTTCTGAAAAGGTTTCTGCATTGTGCTTCTCCTGCAGATTTTAAAACCAGCTGAGAAGAAAAAGCCCAATGGCAGCCGTCCTGTGACTCCCCCCCGCAACATGGTCACCAAGCAAGCCAAGAAATGAGGGGCCACACTGCTGGGGGGACCAAATGGCCAGAGATACATTCTACCTGGTCTGCTTTCATCTTCTGCATTCAAAGGATTGGTTATTTTTCACGCTGCCAATACCGCAAAGATATCCACTCCTACCTGATGAAAGCAAAGATATTTTATTGTTTTCCTGTCCACAGGGGTAAATTGATATGTCACCATGGAAAAACCTCAGGTGTTTTGCACTCCATTTTGCAGCTAGTCTTTGCCACATATGACTGTTCAATCAGGAAAAATGTAATAATATGGCTACTTATGCACAGGAATGCCTTGTTTGAAGCTGTGCACACTTTGTTTTGTTTTTTTCCAAGTTTACTTTATGTCTTTCCTTTGTCATTTCATTCACCTGTAATTGTTAATGGCTTATAAAAAGTTTGAGGAAAGTCACAGACACAAGTTTATGTCTGTAATTTTTATTTTCAGTTAATTTACTCATAATTTCATAGAGAATTGACTACACTGCATCACATTTTTAAATAAGTCTTGTGCTAAATTAAAAACAATATACAAGCACTATTGTAATGTTTAAATCTTTCTAATAAACTGGTGTGTTTTAGGGTGGAAATTGATACCTGAATGTTGTTTGTTTCTAAGGCTTTTATTCCTCTTAAACCTAATAAACACAAAATACAAAGAGAAGTTGTATATTGTAACGTACTGTGACCATCAAAATACGTTTTGCGGGTTTTCACAAGGAGAAAAATATTCTGCCAAATTATTTTAGATAAAAAAGATTAAAGTTTTTCAAAATTGTTTTTAATTGAATTTTTTATGCTTAAATTGCTTTTTTTTTTCTTTTCCAAAAGTCGTATCGATTTCCAGTGCTGCATGTTCAGTCGGACAGGACAGAACGTTGTGTTTCCATATTAGGAAACGTTGATTCGGTAATAACCTCTGACGTCAGAGCAGTCACAAGACCGCGCGGTCTGAGGCCACAGCAGCAGCTGCTCCAGTCTCACTCTCACGCAGCGTCTCTGAGGCGAAGTGGCAGCATGGCCGCTCACAACCAACCCTCGCAGGACTTCAACAGAGGAAGAAACCAATTTCTTTGAATTTCTTTCTGCTTACAACTACAAAAAAGAGAGAGAAAACAAGACAGCTTCGGGAGACAACTTCTACCGTCGGCGACAGTTCGTCTTAATGCGCGGTGTCTGTTTTCGGCAGCAGCAGTTCTAGAGCCTGGTTCTTCTGTCAAACATCGCGTGCTCACGTCGACGCTAGGCTAGCTCAGCTGCTAGCTTGGCCGGTTTGTTTCCGTACGGAGCTGGTGCGTAGGTGATGTTGTCCGTGCTGTCTTACGGTAGACTTGTTGCCAGAGCTGTCATCGGCGGGCTTTCTCAGACAGACAGCCGCGACTACAGCCTGGTGACGGCGAGCTGCGGCTTCGGCAAAGACTTCCGCAGAGGCATCCTGAAGAAAGGGATGTGTTATGGGGACGACGCGTGCTTCATCGCCCGGCACAGGTCCGCCGATGTTTTGGGTAAGTGTCTGCTCTTTTTGTTTCCTCTAGAAATTGTGTTGCTACGCACGCAGCATCATTAACAGCTTGTATCTACAGGTTGAGATGTGTAGGGTCACTTTTCTGGGTTAGCTTGTGTAAAACCTGAAAATCCAAACCTGCTGTTTGTGGAATCAGCACTGGGACACAGAAACGTTGATCGGTGTGGACAACCTGTCATTTAGGTCTTGTGGGTCTCCTACCACCTAAGCTGATTGCATGTGCTGACACCCACAGAGTAGATCAGGTTGCCAGATTTAACTTGCAAATTGGAACACCTTCAACATAAAATCGTATTGTTTTTGGACCAGCTTGCTTCATTTAGTTTTTATTTTTAGGTTGCAGGCTCGTCTCTTGTGTGACTCTGCAGATGCAGTGGGACTGTCCTTGTATGGTCAGCAGAACAGATTCTGGCGTCTTGAGCCCAGAAACCTTCCTTTCTAGGCAAATCTTGGATTCCCACCATAAAGCTCTTATAAGGCAAAACTATAAAACCCAATAAACACAACATCTTCAGGTCCTAATAAATAAACAAAAATTTTAGTAATTTAATTGCATATCTGCTCAAACGTTCATGCCTGTTGAAATTTTTTCACCTTACTACCACAAGCCGAGATGTTTCGATTTTCATTTTTATGTGATCGCACAACACAAACCGAGTGAAGTAGAAGTAAAATGATGGTTTCGATTTTATAATGTGTGTCGCAAAACTGTGAACATCGCAATGACCACACATGATGAAACATGGTGGTGGCAGAATTATGCTGTGGGTGGAGATTGGGTTAAAATGGGCCAATGTCTTCAGATGTGCAAAGCTAATGGACACGCGACAAAAAACTTGCTGTATTTTCAGTAAACACTGTATAACAGGGGTGGACAACTCCAGGTCTCCTGCAACTTTTAGATGCATCTCTACTTCAACACACCTGAGTCAAATAATGAGGTCATTAGCAGGATTCTGGAGAACTTGACTGCACTTAGGAGGTGATTCAGCTATTGGATTCAAGTGTGTTGGACCAGGGAGACATCTAAGANTTCAAGTGTGTTGGACCAGGGAGAGATCTAAGAGTTGCAGGACACCGGCCCTCGAGGACCAGGATTGCCCACCCCTGCTGTATAATCTAGCCACAGCTGTGGACTTTAACTGAGCCTGAGCAGAAATAACTTTAAAATGTTATAAATATTAACTGCTTCACAAATCTGGCTCCATCCAAACATCTATTTTTATTTCCTTGCATTTCAGTGCTTACATAACCGTCTCACCCATTTTGCTTTTTTTTTTTTTAGGTGTAGCAGATGGAGTTGGTGGCTGGAGAGACTACGGTGTGGACCCGTCGCAGTTTTCCAGTACGCTGATGAAGACGTGCGAGAGGCTGGTGAAGGAAGGACGCTTTGTCCCCAGCAGCCCTGTGGGAGTCCTTACGACCAGCTACTACGAGCTACTACAGAACAAAGTGCCTCTACTGGGTAAGCAGACAAAAACGTTTATTTTGGTATCTTGCACATTATGTTATCTTGTATTGGCACTTTTATTATTCTACAGAATAAGGACAAATCCCACCACGTAGAAACAGGAAACCATTGGCATCAGTTGACAGGGGTTTAGACTGTAACCACCGCTGTGTGCAAAAGGGCTCCGCCTTACCGTGAAAACGGCACATTTCCATGTGGTTTAGATCTGAGCTATATTATCCGGGCCTAGGCGGTTTTCTTCTGTTTGGTTTATTGCTTGCAGGGCTGGGATTTTTGCATTATGACTCACAACAGCCAGATCCCATTAAGAAGTCCTAGGAATGTCCCAGCCAGTATCCCTTTTCCTCCTGCGTGGTGTTGCCTCAAAACAAACCCCGTGCACGCGATCTAACATCGGCGAAGGAGCGTAACAAGGGAACGGATCTTTGTCTCAGCAAACGTCAGTAGTTTTCCACTGAGAACCCGGGGGAAGAGCCGGGGAAAACAAAAGTTTGGATTGTACCATCCTTTACACGGCCGGAGGAATGCCGTTGAGACAGGCGGCGTGTGTAATTGTTTAGCTGCAGAGAAAAGTGAGAGCCAGAGGACTGAGTCAGAGCGCGTACAGGCTGGGGGAGTTTGAAGGTTGATCCCAGAGAGAATATTTTGGTGCGCCGGATGAATCACCAGCAGGGTGTGGACTCACGTTGTCAGCCTGTTCCAACAGCTCCAGTTTCCTCCTTTTCATCTCTTCCACAGAGGGGAGTTTACCAAAATGTGTGTGTGTGTGTGTATATATATATATATATACTATAGAAAAAAAATAGTGAATTTCAGTGCGAGTTAATTTGTCTCCTAAATGTATACGTTGAGTAAGTTCTTGTGGTACAGTTCTATTGTCAGGAAAATTGTGCTGGGAAAAAAAAGTTTGTATTCACCTTTGATGAGGAAAAAAAGCTTTTGATAACTTTTGGTCTTCAATGCCTCAAGACTGCTCTGTATGATTCTGTAGTGATAGTCAAACTTTTTGCCCCTGGGACCAAAACTGGCAAATTTAAACTACTTGCGGGATGCAAAATTCATCCAATTTACAATGCAAAAATAAGTTTATTGTGACAGACCTGACCTACAGCCAATAGAGTTTATTTTCATCTCTTTTTAGGAGCAGTCGCAATTCTGGTCAACATTTCGGTTTGTAAATTGTAAAGAAGTGAATTTGTGTGTAATTGTGTCTGTAGGTAGCAGCACCGCCTGCATTGTGGTGTTGGACAGGCAGAGTCACCAGCTGCACACAGCCAACCTGGGAGACTCGGGTTTCCTGGTGGTCCGGGGCGGGGAGGTGGTCCACCGCTCAGACGAACAGCAGCACTACTTTAACACACCCTTCCAGCTGTCCATCGCTCCTCCCGGGGCGGAGGGAGCCGTGCTCAGCGACAGGTGAGCCACCCAGCAGAACCTGCACCTCACCTGTGTCCATTATGTGCTGCTCAAAAAGATCTACAGTCAGACTGACTGATAAATAACTCTAAGCTTTTTGTTTTGTTTTGTAAAAACAAACTGGATAAAAGACCATTGGATATTGCACTCCACTCCGATTTATTTTTTTTTTCGTCAATCATAATTTAACCATAGTTTCACTTACATAAAAACAGTTAAACAGTCAGCACAGATTATCTCTGCGCTAATATTAATAGTAGCACTGACAATTGAGACTTCATGTATGTCTCTGATCTGTATTTTGGGGACTGATGAGGAATCATAGGTTTGCACTTGTTACTCTGGATTTTGGTTAACTTGGAGGACCGAAACTGAAGCTTAGCAGTTTTGCTAACGAGAAAATCGCTCTGCTCAGTGAATAATGCCGTGGGGAATTTTTTTGCAAAACATTGTGTTTTTTAACTCCTAGTTTTCTCCTCTTACTGGTTGCAGCACCATGTTGTTTTTATGCTGCGTTTCAACATGGATTTGGAAAAAGTGAGAGAACTATAAGGCGTTGGCACGTTTTCAAGACTTGTTGGGACTTTTCTGCACAGCTGCTGCAGCGCGGCCTGCGACACCCTGCTAACTAATAGCCGGTCTGCGTTGCAAATGCAACAGAAGAGATTATCTGAACGGAACCGCTCTGCAGAGCTTTTCAGTCTGGCCTGTGTGTCCCACATGTAGCGCTGTAGCGGCGGGTCAGGGGCCACGTGCTGCCGGGTCTCGTTGCTGTGGCGTGCCAAGCAGCAGCAGCGCTGCAGACGTCAGTGGAGATCAGGATGTTTGCCAAGCTTTCCCTCTTACCCAGGTCAAAGTCTGTGTGGCAAATGACGGACAAAACGAAGAGTCCAGTCGGTCCTGCTGCCAGCGGATTCAGCTCCCGTTTCACTTGTTCATCTTTGATCCACCAGATTATTTTTAAGACTCTTAAAAGGTGATTCTTAGAAAACTGGCAAGACGTGAAGCACTGGTAGAGGTGGGCTGCATGGCTTTCAGTGACTCTACTGCAGCTGAATTTAGTTTCTGGCAGTCTGCTTTTTGTTCTGCTAAGGCTGGATGATACGGCTGAAAAACTGATATAAGCGTTTCATATCATTCCATCGATAATTGTTGATTAGTTTGTTTTAAATATTTGAAGTCTCCCTAAGCTAGTGGCATGACCTTTCCAGTTTTCACTCCATTATTTTTAATTATTTTTTTACTTATTATTTTTAAGCAGTTTTGAAACTCTTAAGGCTGCTGCTGTGCATGTTACTAAATAAGTTGTTGCTAGGTAACCAGAGAGTGAGTACGTTGATGTTACTCACCTTGCTTGTCTGGTAATGAGAGGTTCAGTGGCTCAAGGCTTTCCTCTGCCTACAACCCCCAGAATGCTATGCGGTTCTGGATGGAGTTCAGTGAATATTCTATATATAGCATCACCTTCCTAAAATAATGGTGCTAGTCATTTATTGCCAATATCTTCTTTTTATTTTTTATTTTTTTAACCAAAATCACTTGGGGGGTGGGGGGGAGTACAGGAGGGGATTGTCCTATGATCTGGAAATTTCAGTCTTCTTACTGAAGATTTAATCAGCAGCTTACAGAATACAACAGTAGATCAAACCTCTAGTTGAGTAACAGCAGCAGGTCGAAGAAGACAAACGTCGCAGCTGAAATACGTAAACATGAAGCTCCGCTGAATTAAAGTCAGACTTGGCATATTAAACTGTGACATTTATATCAACCATTTTTCCTCCGATGAGGAAACTGTGCACTGCTCTCTGAATGTCACAGGTTTGCAGTTACAGTTTCTGCTTCATGATGATTTTATCTGCATACAGTTGAACATGAGGATCGAGTTAATGTGGTTTGTTCTTTCTGGTTTCATGAAAACTGACTTGGCCTTGGAGAGTATTTGTAAAATGCAGTCCAGACACCTTTTATATTGAATCATATTCATAACTGTGGGGCGGGTTTGCAGCAGAGTGGGGGCATCTTCCAAGAAGCAAACATGAGACGTGTAGTCTCTCTGCCACTCTGGCAATCGAAGCACTTAATGTTGTACTAGACCACGCTGTTCTTTCTAAGATCCTTGAATACACTTTACTTTTAAAGTGAGATTTCATAACCGAGGGGAATCTGTAATTCCATATGATGCAACTGGATTTTTCTTTTTCCAGGATAGAAGACAAGCTATGTTGCAGGTGTAAATACACTAAAACTAGTTTGTAGTACTCTTTATGAAACTCGGTTTTTCATCAAGGACTAAACTGACAGTGCTCTTTATCTGAATCTGTGTTTACAGCCCAGAATCTGCTGACAGCTCCTCCTTTGACGTGCAGCTGGGTGACATAATCCTCACCGCCACTGATGGGCTGTTCGACAACATGCCTGATTATATGATCCTCCAAGAGCTGAAAAAACTGAAGGTAAGTGATTAACATTACTGCTGCTGCTGACTCTGAATCCAGAAGAAAAACTTAATGCTCACTTCTTTTTTTTTTTTCCTTTCTTTTTGTTTGTTTTTTGCTTTCTCAGAACTCAAACTATGAGAGCATTCAGCAGACCGCCCGCAGCATCGCAGAGCAAGCTCATGTACTGGCATATGACCCCAACTACATGTCACCTTTTGCACAGTTTGCATGCGACAATGGACTGAATGTCAGAGGTAGGTTTCTTTGTACCTAGTTTAAAGCTCTAGTACATACAGCAGTGCAACAGACCACACAATTCCAGCGTGTGCAATGTTACTGTAATACTGCCTGGAGACGGTATTGGTTGGGTTATTATATTTCATGAGTCAGGCAATAAAACTCATGTCAACCAATCGGATTGCTTCAAAACAACCTCACCTTCCTGTAAGGAATAAAAAGAATGAAAAGATCAAATGACCTTGGTGTATACAGACTAGATGAAGAAGAAAAATGGGAGCGGTACAGGAGTCAGAGTCATTTTACTAGGAGTAGGATGGGACAGGAATTTTTGTTTTTACTTTGGACTGGGATTTAAATGTTGACACTGCTTAGTATTGTACGTTTACTTTCACCAGTCAGGGGCAGTCAAACTGAAATTGGCCGATTTCGGTCCTCTGCTGATTTCTGCGTGCAGCATGAGTCGTGTCTTTTCCAGAGAAATGCCACACAAGATTAACGTTTGCTCTTTGTGATGGCTTAGACATATTGTTTTCTACCACCATCCTAACTGTTTTTTTTCTTTTTTTTATTTGTGCAGGAGGAAAGCCAGACGACATCACAGTACTGTTGTCCATCGTGGCAGAATACACAGACTAGAACCTGCTTGCCAGGACGTCGCTAATCTGCCTCTGGAAGTGATGAACTGCTTCAATTCCTGCTGGTCAGGATGTAGGCTTGACATCTGATGCTTCCTCCACATCTATAGGATCCACTCAGCTGAAGAACTGCCCCGAATGCCCTTTTTGTTCTCCCATAAAAAGTACCGCCAGCGAGAGGTCAAATTATGCAAACGAGAAGCCTAAAACACACTTCTGTCTCAGTTGGACTTTTGGCATCTTTGTAGTTTTCCACTGCTCACTTGCTAATCCCATTGCCAAGGATCAGTAGTCATTGGTTGGAGATGAAGCATCCAGTTTGAGGTCAAGTCCCTCTCTTTCCTGATTGGAGGCTGAGGTGAGGAGAAAGTCGAGGCTAGGATGTAGCCAACGGCTGCCTCCCGAGTCTCCATCAGGGAATAAAACGTTCTTAGGCGTACAGAAGGGAATGACAGCTTTAGGGCTTAATAACCAAGCTGCAGTTTGTAGATGTTTCAAGACCTTCATGGAAAGTTTTGGAGTGTTTTCTAGGAGCATGGAGCAAAAGCTCAACAAGACGGTGTGTTCAGAGTCTAAAAAAAAAAAAAAGACCCAGTTATTGTGACGATGACGCGCCTGTCAGCAGGCTTATCTTTAAAGATTTCACATCGACGAGCGGCAGCTGCCTTTTTCTTACTTGGAGTCCAGCTAATGTTTTGTTACTGAGCGGGACGGAGTATTTATAGTCGGAAAGCCTCTTCAGACGTATGCGACGCACATTATTTGTCAAACCGATGTCCTCCCTTTAATCTTACAGCTGCTGGTGAAGTCTTGACAGTAATTTTGTGTAAAGTGTGTATGGATACGAGTGTGAAGGATGACTGGTGTTGTTGAGTTGGATGTGAAGGTGCTGGACGAACTCCACATCCACTGGACTTAAATGGGTCTGGCAGCCTTAAACACACACAGCTAAAAAAAAAACAACAACAAAAAAACCCCCGCTGAAGTTGGTCAGGTGACCAAAATGTATTTTTCTAACTTTGTTTGGTGTGATTGTTCGCTGCTTCAGGGTAGCTTAAGCTGTCGTTCAGTTTCCCCCTCTGCTGTAGGTTTTTAATAGTGATGGTCGTCGTGTTTCCATTGCACCACAAAGATTTGCACTAGGTGTGTTTCTGCGACTTTCTACCTACACTTAGTAAGATGTCACTGTAAGGTTGAGATGTTATTATGACGTGCCTTGTATCAGGAGATGTTGATACTGGCAGACATGTCCTCTATTAGTCACCCAACTGAGCACAGAGCCCTAAAACTGTAAAGTAGCCATAGAGATGAAACAGCTCTGCTGTCTAAAGATATTCTTTGTTTTGTTTTATTAAAATCTACCACTGTGTTTAGGTCAGGATGTAGGGACTAGAGGTGATCCCTGCTTCAGAAGACCATCCTTGTGAATTTCTTTGTCATTGTTTACAATCCGCACTAATGAAACAAATGTTTTATTGTTTATTTCCCCTCTCCATACACTGGGACTGACGATAAGGGCTGCAGAATCGGGTGTATTAAGATGACGACAGAGGTGGATTCAAAGTATAAATGTTGGACAATCTCAGCAGCATCGGCTCGAGCCGTTCAGTTCTCCCAGTCATCTGGCTCATGACTCACCTGCACCAACCATTTTCCTCTTAGTCTCATCTTTCAAACACACTTGGTTGACCGGAGCGTGTATATACGGTGTACAGTTAAATGCAGATCTGAGTTCTGTGGAGAAAATTTGAAATCTGTAAAATATTTAAATAAAGATATTTATTTAGAATGTTTCGACTGCATTCTGTTTACAAAAGTTAACTAGTATTTTTTTTTTTTTTTAGTAAACCTGCTGGCTGATGCTGTGGATTAACAGGATAACATCAAATCCAGGAAACATTTTGTACAACACACATCCTCCAACATGTTTATGTTAACATGTTGTCACAGACAAAACTAAGAGCAGTTGCCATGCCTGCGACATCAGGTGCCAGAAAAGGAGCTCAGTAGAAACTGTTAAAATAACAAGTCGCAGATTAATACTCAGTTTAGCATTCTGATTCTGTGGAAACATTGCCTTGTTTCGAACAGAAATCACAAGTTCAGAAGAATGACTTGTGTAATCTCTCACAGTGAAGGGCTTCTCGGGTGGCTGTCGTCAGTGTTTTCCTCATCGCTGTAACATGCCAGGACAGGCAGCTGGGCAGCACAACCATCTTCGTCTTGCTGAGAGGACAAGGCGTTGAACAGCAGTGAACAGACCTGACGGGGGAATAAAACCGTTAGTTGGTGACATGTTGGAGAATGTCCTCAAAATGCTTCTAAAACTGCAAAACTAATTCTGCCACTTGCATTACAAAAACACTCAAAAGTGGGGGAAAAAAAAAAAAGATCCAGGTTTTTACCACATTTTGCCAGTCAATGTAGCAGTTTGATTTTTATCGTAGATGTTTAAGTGTATTGACAGCCATAGTTTACATACAGGAGCTGCAGAGAGTATGTTCAGAAGACGAGGCATGTAAAAATGGCTCCTAGCCACAACTTTACATAAGAGCAAGAGAGGGAAGTCAGTGGTTTGGGCCTGGCATGTCTCTAAATTAACCTGATTTGCATCTGTCAGTGCTTTGACGTTTTAGGACCAGAAAAGCTACAAGTTCTGATTTTGTGTTGAAGTTTGGAAACGTGAAGAAGCCTCTTCGACCTCCTTCTCTGATCCTCCAAACAAATTAGCTGCAAATGCAGCTTTTCTTAAGCTTCAGGTTGAGCTCTGCACATTCAAAGTCGTTGATCAGCCATTGTTTTACTGACTAAGTTTGCTTAACTTATAACGATTATATAATTACAAAAGAAAAAAACATTTTTAAAATGGGTGTGTGGATTAATACTGAAATTGTGATAGAGCATGTTAAACAAAAAAAGCTTTTATGTAGTACTCTACAAACAGAACCTTATAATAGAATCGAATCACTACAGTTTTATCTGTATACATGAAGATGAAAATATGTTATTCAACTCCAAATAATGCAGGGACATATTCATACTTATTTATATTTTAACAGTTTTATGAATAGTTTTTTTTTTATCAACACATTATGCCACAGCTGGCCCTTTAAAGGGGCAGTTTCATGTAAAAATCTTTTTTGAGCTTTACATCATGTTATACAGTTATTCCTTCATCAAAAACATACTTGGAGTGTTGCTTTGATTCTTTCATGCATATTTAAGAAATCCTTTAAACTCCATGGCAACTGTTCAGCTGTTCAAAACGCCTCGGTGGACCCAGCGAGACGCAGCTCCTCAGTGCTGCAGCAATTAGCAAAGACCTGGTGGAACTGAGTCTATGCTGAGCTGATTATAGGAGCTACTTCTCAGTGAAACACAGAACAGGAGTTTCTTAAAGAGACAGAGGCCCAATTTCAAGGCGTTAAATCAGGAATGCCTCTTTTAAGTCATATTTGACATAAACAGTAACATAGTTACTTGACTATGTTATAAAATGGCGCTATGTGGCTGGACAACACATAGTACCGCCCCTTTAAAGACTTTCTTGATCTTGATGTGGCCCATGACACAAAAAGAGTTTCACTTCTCCATGACAGACGAATAAAGCAAGGCAGCAGAGTAAATGTAGGAGAGAAAATTGAACAGAGGTGAGGTGAGGAATTACAGCCACAGGTCAAAGGTCTCCATTATGGTCCAAGTAAAAAGAAAAATATCACAACAAACTGAAATCTAATCAAACAGGAAGAGCTAGTCACCTTAGTGGATGCAGGGCTTGAGGCGGAGCTGGTACATTCCTGGCTGTCTACACTGAGGCGGGTCGGCTCCCTGATCTCAGGGAGACGCATTGCACCGGGACAGCTGAGTACAGGGCTGCCCTGGCTGGATGGAATCAGCTCATCAGGAACGGCGTAACTCCTGCTGCCTGGTCCCTGAGGCACAGCCACAGGTTGAGCCGGGGAGCTTACGCACCTGAAAACACCACAGGATACATTTAACTCTTACTAAACAGTCTGTCCACGCCGCGTAACTGCTAAATAACTGCTTTTACGGAGAGTAATCGTGTGTCGGTGAAGTCTGACTCATGAGCATGTGGATTATCACTGAGCCCGGTGAGGACAGGCGCTTGTTAAACTGGAAAAGTGTGACGAGGTGTGTGGAAAATAAGGAAGATGTCCAACAAGTTAATGACAGAGTGGAGCCGACAAGAAACCACTGACCTCTGACTGTGTTGAAGTACAGCAGTTTCAATAAAACAACCATCCACATAGTGAAACTGCGACGTCGCTCCTGAATAATCTGACATCAACACTGATTTAGAAACATTTACACAAATTTGCTAGAAAAACTGAAGAAATTTTGAGATTAACCTCAGAAATTTTCTAGATAAAAACATGAAAACTTCATAGTTTGGAAAGTCAAAATTTACTAAAAAAATGTTTTAAAAAAAATACCTATTGAGATTAATCTCAGAAATTTCCTAGAAAAAAAATTTACTATCTGGAAATTTCCAAGTCAAAAAAAATTATAGCAAATTTTCTACTGTTCAAACTCAGAAATGTTTTTTTTTTTTTTTTTATTTCTGAAGTTGACCTCAAGTTTTTTGGTAGAAATTTACTCTTACTTTTTTCTTTCTTTCTCCAATGGCCCTAATTCGCAATCGTAGAAGACCTGAATTACATGTTGTGTAATAACAACCAGATGGAGTTAGAAAAGACTGAGGCAGCTACCGGCAGAGCGGGCTAGCATAGAGGAGCTGAGCGGATTACAGAGCATCTCACTGGCAGGCTTCTAACCTACGCTTGCCCTAGTTTCTCACTCACAGACACTAGGCCGGCTGCAGTAACGCCACACTCTATTAGGGGGCTAAAAACAGCCAATGAGGGCAACGAGATTTGGTGGAACGCCAAGAGTGAAGGTCACATAAAGTCCAAGAGTGAAGACTGATTTACAGAATCTGGCAAAAGTGTTCAAACCCCTTCAAAGTCACATTTTATCACTTTGCAATCACAAACTTGAACATAATTTTATTGTTACATCAATATAGTGTTGTAGTAATGATGAAGTAGACAGAAAATATTCTGGAACGTGTGGCATCCATTTGTATTCAGCCCCCTTTTGCTCTTATACCCTAAAAAATAAAGTTCAAGGTGTATGGTTAGTTTTGCGACTACTGTATGTTCTCTAGGACGTACAGATTTTGAAAACCAGCAAGCGGCGCAGATGTGATGAGGACAGAATCTGGTCAGAATAATGTCAAAAACACAAATCTGATGGATACTGGGTCGTTCAGTCAGTGGTTTTACTGACACTATTAAAACCTGGAGCTTGTTACCTGGGTGTTTTTGGGGTCAGGGGTTCGGTTGGTTGAGAATGGCCCCTGCTGTCAGAGTCCGTCACAGTTGCCAGCAGCACAGTGGCCTGAAGGACCATGTCCTCCACAGAGAAGCACACAGGCCTGCAGCCAATCACATTGTGAGAAAACCACTGAAACACCCAGACCCAGCAGTCAGAGAGAAAGAGATTTTTGAAATGGCCTAGTAATACCTCCTATCAGGTGGTGTATCTTCAAATTAATCTAAACAGCATGATGAGACTTACTTTCCTGCTGCATCGAGGTAAACCGAGACTGGAAGGCTGCGAAACTCCGCAAAGGACAATATTCCCTGAAAAACAGAACAATCGACTCAGACACGCTCCTCTGTGTGCATGCCATGACTGTAGCGACAGCATAACCCACAGAGACTGGGACAAAGAAGAACCATCAATTCTTGAAATTGTGATTAACTCAGGCTCAAAGCTTAGTTTTCCAGATTCCAGAAGATGTCGAGGCTGGATAACGAGGAGAGACTCCCGGCGGGGGGTTCAACAAACATTCCAGGACATTAGGGGACAAGAGTGGTGAAGGGTAATGCAGGTCAGGCCTCGCTAACTGGACCAGAACAAAGAATGTCCCTTCAAATTCTCAAATAAAACTTGAACAATTACTCATTCATAAAAATAAACAATTAAAAAAACTATGACAGACCAAGCCCTCTTTCTAGATTTTCCTGTTTAGGAAATGACGACAGGCATCTCCTAGATTCTGTGTTTTATAATTAACTCAAATTACTGAGACAGCAACTTGAGTTCAGTCGGTTTGGATTGAAGAACTGGATTGTGCAACTGATTGCTTCTGTCATGTTTCAGTGAGGTGGTGCGTCACTATAGCATCTCTATTTGAGCTAAAACTACAGTAAATGGAACATTTTGCTACTTGATCACCGTCAAAGTCCTGAAGCAAGAAATACTGCCACCTGCAGGAGTGAGTTGGTATCTCTGAAGCCGACTGGTTTTGATCATTTTTGAGAAAAATTTGCAATAAATACACAATTATGCCTTAGCGCAAAGGACACTAGAAATATCACCTCTGACACAGAAAAGCCCCCGATGAGCCAGACACACACATGCTGCACATAAACACACAGATCCAAGCTACACACGATATACTCAGGTGACAAAATAAAACCGTACTAAAATAGCTCAGTTACCCTCAGCTCCTTCAGACAGAATGTTATGTCAGAGTCCAGCCTGATCTGGTAGTAGTCAAACTCGTTTGGGTGTAAGGACATCTCTGTGTACGTCGTCTTCATTGGACCTGTCACACAAATACATCCAAGTCCTTCGGTTACATATTAAAGAAACTGAAGGGGGCCAGGCCCCTCCTGTCTGTGGAACAGCTTGCCCATGTAACTTTGTCTCGATGACTCTGACTGCTTATAAAAAACTATTTAAAACTTAAAGTAAAACTTAAAGGAGCAGCATTTTTTCTTTCTTTTTTTTAAATATTTACATCACATTGTAAAGTTATTCCCTCATCACAGACATTCCTGGAGTGATTTTTTTCATGCATGTTTGAGAAATCCTATAATCTCCCATGGCAACCATTCAGTTGTGCAAAACAACGTAGCTCTGCCTTCAAGAACGAAGCTCCTCCTCCAAGCTGCAGTTTCCAATCTTCCAGGCTTCCGCCTCACAGAACAACTCTTCCCCAGCGACTCCCCCACTCAGCTCCTTCAGACTAGCCGGCAGTAATTAGTAAACACCTGGTGGAACTGCGTATTTGCTGAGCTCATCAAAAGAGCTACTTCTGAGGGAAACGCTGGTAAAAACGTTGTTAAATAGTTAACAGATGAGCCATGTTGTGATGACTTCCTAAAGGCAGAGTTTCAGAAAGAGCAGGAGATTCTTAAAGAGACAGAGACCCAATTTGAAGGCGTTAAATTACGAAGTCAAATTTCTTTTAAGTCATATTTGACATATAGCACTTTTACAACAACTGAAGCTAACTACGTGATTGTACTATAAAATTACCCTATGTAGCTAGAAAGCACATTGTACTGCCTCTTTAAACTACTCTTTCATTTCAGTAGCATAATCCTACACTGAACATTTCTGATCTAAATCATCCCTGACAACTATTGTTACCACTTGCTGCCAGTCGTTACTTCATTTAACCCACAACTTCATCCTTCGTTTCACATCACTTGGAGTTTTTGTTACAGAAACATTTTCTTTTGACCAAAGCACATGATTCATGCTAAGAGAATGTCTAATGTTTATGTTTCTCATGGTAGGACTGAAAAGCCCTCTTCCTGGTGAGCCTCCCAAAACAACCAGTTGGCATGTAAATAGAGTCTAATGGTCGTCATGGAGATGTGGTAACCCAAGATGCCAGTCCTTGCTCTGGTTCTCTTAACAGTGAACTTAGGTGAACTTAGGTAATTTTACATCCTTTACTGTCCCGCTCACTCTGGGTGGTGGCAAGAAAAACATGGATCTTCATTTAGGCTAAGAGAAATTAGCTTCTTTTTTCATGACATATTTCTTCTACAAGGAAAAAGAAAATTATAAATTAGTAAGTAGAAGTTCAGAGAAACTCTGAATAACTTTAAAAAAATCAATTAAATAAAAAAAAAATGCTAGATGAATTTATTATGGGGGGGAAGCAATTGTTCATGTCTGCATATATATATAAAATCATCATGCCAAAACTGTCACAACTTTTATCACATTCTGTCATTTTTTTTAATTTAAAGTAAACGACATGACAAAGTCAACACACCTTTTCCGCCCTGCTGGTAATTTCTGAGAGTGACTTTCGTTGGAGTGACGGACAGAGTGATTTCTTCCTGAAACAGGGGGAAGTGCACCACCATGTCCGCAAGAAGCCTGCAGGAGCAAAGAACAAAGCAGATGCAAAAATCACACAGCTTCTGTTCAATTGACTCAGTGCCAATTTCCAAATTGTGTCTACTTTAAGCAGTTTCAAGTGTATTTTAGGACATATTCAGATTACCAACAGGTGGTAATAGAAAAAATTGTTTTCTATTACACTGACCAATAAAAGGGTCTAATGGAAAAAAAAAATCATAGGAATCTAATGAAAATGAGAGGATTAAAACAAATTTTAATGGTTTTGAATTAGTTTAGTCACAGATGCATTAATATCAAATCTTCTGTGCTGATTTCAAAGCAAAAAGTAGCATAAACTGTGTAATAGAGAGCTAGGTATAAACTTGGCTTGCAGACATTGACTGATGAATGGATCCAAAGGGATAAACTGATAAATTATCCAATGCTAACCTGGCAGGAGCCTTCAGCACATTGGGACAGAGATGCGAGTCAAACACAGCCTGCAGTGCCTCACTTTCCTGGAAATGGATGTTGTGGGTTTTAATGATACCTGGAGCAGCAGACACAAGGTGAAAGGAGCACACTGCCACCAGGTGTCCACAGCGTGCAACACGTCATGTGCAGCAAAAGGAAGAGGTTCAGCACACTTTTTGAATTCTGTTAATACAGATAGGTTTTCTTTTATTTGTGTAGCATTGGATTGTTGTCCCAGTCGCAGTGTTTCCTACCATGTCTGCAGAAGAACTGGATTATGACTCGGTCGGTGGCAGTGCTGACTGATATGTGACATCGTTCCACACTGCGTTCAATGGAGGTCAGACACCGAAACAGTGGCAGCACCGACTTAAAAACAAACAAGAGGAGTTCAAATTTTCATCTTCTTGATTATAGCACTACAAAATTGTTATGACATATACAGAATAAGCTTGTCTGGCACTTATTCCTTAAAAATAAATGCCAGGAAGACCCCATTTAAAGTGCTGGGAATCCTAAAGAGACAATGACATTTTTTGTATTCACACAATTTTATGGGTTAAAAGCTACACAACTTAAAAATATATATATTACAAAGGAATAGGTGTTGTCAAATAATACAGTCTTTGACTTGTCTAAGAACAACAGCTTCTTTTAAAGTCGTGGAAATGGTAATGAAACATGAAAATAGCTCTTTTAGTGCTTCCATAAATCCCAAGCTATTATTAGGCAGGCTGGATTTACCTTCATAACCAGTTTGCATTTGATTGCCTGGCTGCCCTGCTTGGATGCTGATTCCAAGCTGTACTGCTGGAAGAACATGGGTGAGAACAGGAAGCAGCCATATGCAGAATGAGCAGAATTGACTGATCTCAGTGCCAGCTTTGGAAAGAGAGACAAAGGCAACATGATGAGGACCAAATGTGAAACTCACCTAAAATAACCTGAAAGGAAAACTGGTCAGAAATAGTTACATACTGCATTGTGTAAAGCTTCCCCATGCTACACTTTTTAGGAATAGATTAAATAAAACCTGTAAAGTTTGAGCCTAGTTTTAGTGTTTCTCACCCCTTTGACCATGGGGTCCAGCCAAAGCTCATGTCCGATCCGTGACAGCGCATGAATAGCCTTACCAAGGACTGTGAAACACAGTTTATAATTAGCACTATACTCCCATACATTTTAGAAATAATAATAAAAATAAAAAATCACAATTTTAAGGTTTTTTCTTTCTTTAACGACCCCCAGCAACTGCGATTTTCAAATACGTGATTAAGATGTAACTTTAGGAAAGTTAAGTTCAACCTCGCCAGGCTAATGCTTAAATAAAATTTATGAAAACTCCTGTTGAAGTAAGTTATTAAAAAAAAAAAAATTAAATTCACGTATATTTTTTTCGCGTTATTACGACCTTTCACAGAGTTCCGTTCAATGACGCAGTTCATATTTACGGACAGATAAGCTAACTGGCTAACGGTTTCTGAAAGCGTGATGACGTAAAGAACACCTGAGGCGCGTGAACCACAACACGCGCTTCGGAAAAAAAAAAACAAAAAAAACAGCACGCGCTTCGTAGACAGCCTAAATCTAAAAAACAAACTAAAAATGTACTTAATGTCGTCACAAAACAAATAATGACAGTGAATGTAGAAGACGCTCATGTTTTAGGTTAACACACACATCATCGTTCACTCTCTGTTTTAGCATTATTCCAACACATCCGGTTTAAATTGAGCCCATAGCATAAATTTAAACTGAATAACATTGAAAGAGACCAGGGAAATCTGTGGCATAAATTTATGGGCTTTATTAACACAAATAATAACACCACCCACCACTGTGCATCATAAACAGTGTGTTAAATTCTAGTATTTGTTATCTGCTCATAATGATTGGAACAGAAGAATGGAAACGGCTCTGAATCAACAATACAGCTGATAAAGCAAAGGCTTTATCAGCTTTGCTGTATCAGAGCAAAGCTGATCAAGCTTTCTTGAGAAATTAAATGTAGTTTAATTTCTCAAGACATCAAAATGCAGGATTGTCATGATATCCTGATCTGAAAACGGCGCCTTTCATGCTTCTGGAACCTTTTCACATCACAACAAATTCGATTGTATTTTATTGGGATTTTGCATTACACAATTTTGAAGTGAAAGAAAAAGATGTTTTTCAAAGTTTCTTTGAGTAAAACCCTGAAAAATAGGCCATCCATGTACAGGTAAATCTCAAAAATATTAGAATGTCCTGAAAAATTACATTATGGAAATATATTTATACATATACAATCCTATACAAATATAGGAATAATGAATCATTTAAATGTACAATTTAAATGAAATCAGATAAAAATAATTTAAGCACCGTTTTAAGTGATTTTAACTTTAATAAAAATCTAAATATATCAGTAGACCAGTTAAACTCTTCCATTTTTATCTAAACAGTGGTTAACATGTGGGGATGCAGCAGACTAGTCCTTTGTGACGTGGAGGTTTGAGCATCACATTTTAAGTCAATCTACAAATACATATTTGACTCACCCTCTGCATATCTGTTAGATTCAGCAGACATGCAAATGAACTTGATGAGAAATCGGTTTCAAATACTAGAGAACTTACTCACATTAACTCAGGGACTCTTTTTAACTAGCTTCCAATTACCAAGCAGAGGTCTGACATGCTTTCACCCCCCGATGTGTTGGCATTCCTAACGTGAAGCAAAAAGTACCACAAGAGCCACTCGGTTTACACACTTTATTGAGCAACATGTCCAATATACATTGCATTGACACAAAAAGAAAGAAAGAAAGAAAGAAAGAGAGAAAGGAAGAAAGAAAGAAAGAGAGAAAGAAAAAAAAACAAAACAAAACAAACAGCAACCTACAAGAAACAAATAGCGGCGCCCTTGGTGGATTACCTGGACATATTACCATTTTCAGAGGGTATTGCTTAATGACGTTTCAAAACGCACCGCATCTGTGCCAATACAGTGAACACCGGTCAGAGGAGGTCATGGTGGGTCGGAAAGGTTCTCAAGTGAAAATGGTAATGTCAACAGCAGTGATGTGACCATTATGTCTGCATAAATGTATGAACTATACATGTCACGAGCGGCAAGAGCGCACCAACAGAGGTTTCCTATTTTAAACATAAGCTTAACTCCTTGACGTCTGGTCAGCTGTCTGAAGTGTTCCTCACAATGGATGTTAATCATGGCTATCAGGCTGTTACCAACCAGAATATGCTTTTTGAAGTTCTTTTTACTAGGTTGTGCTCAGTGAAATATGGCGAACGTGTCTAAACTTTACTGGATTTTAACGTCTCCAATCGTGGAAGCCAACAATGTTTCATGATGATAATAGAAACTTCAGACAGAAGAAAGGAAAAGAGGTTTATTCAAGAATCTAAATGCAGATGTGAATGCGATTTAATCCGAACACTAATAAAACCAAAAGAGCCGTGGAAAAACACAACCACTAATCCAATGGAACAAGGGAGCCTCTAAAATCACGAGCCTTTCCTCAACAGATCAAGAACTCGACCATAAACCCGCTCAAATTAGCTGTGTCAAACATGAGGTAAGAACCAGTTCACCACATGTAGAATATTCACAATGTAAGATGCTTCTTTTTTAAAATCTGGCCATGATTTATTCCAAATCTGAGTTTAAGATGACTCACAGACGACTCTATTGATCCACCTTACTGACTGCCAATTGACACCTTCATGAAGCCTGATCCTGAGAAGTCGGCACAAACTTTCCTGTACCATCTGCTACACCTCACTGAGTTCACATATCATTATGTTAACACGTTAACAAATGTGTAGGTTGTACAAAAAAAAATAGATCCCAACAAAGAATGAACAATAGAGCTATCTAAATGGACTATGCACATTGGAGGGGCATGGCTTTGAACATCTCTAACACGTGCCGGTATTAGAAGAAAAACACCATCGGGAGGCAGTTTCTCAGGAAACGCATACAAACCCCCAAGGTCGCACTAAAACTTCTCCTGTTTCTTTAAACAAAGAGCCAACTGTGAAAAAGTGACGCCAACAAAAAGGCAACGGTGATTCGACGACAGGTTGGAAAAAAATAAACCACACCCACTAACAAAACATGTCGGGTCGACGACAATCGGGCCGGGGTTGGTGAAAGGAGGACGAACGGGCGGCCTAATGAGGACAGGCTTTTGTTTTCGGTCTACACAATCTAAATTGCATAAGAAACCTGGTATAAAGTAGAAACTGTTCAGCAGCAGATAAAAAAGCAAGTTCATTTACAGTAGTGACATATCTTACATCATTCTTTTTTTTTTCTTTTCCCAAAATAAATTAAATTAAATATACAATTCCAGGTAGGAAACAGGATAATTTCGCTGGTAGTGTTCTCAAATTGGCTCATCTGGCAGACCGTTCACAGAAATGTGGTTGGGGTCCAACCGAATCCTTTGACTGGCAAAACAAAGGGTGCAAAAGCCTTTTTGCTGAAGTTTTCCCGCTGAAGGCATTTCCTTTAACTGTACAGAAGCAATTGTTAAGAGGTTACTATTACTTTTCAATGTCATGGTTTATGTAAGACTCTTGCTAAACAGTTCGCTCACCCTGGAATTTACAGCGGACCCCCTAATCGAACGCCATCTCTTGACTTTTCCTTACGCAGCGAGCCACCTTCTTCTTGAATTCTCCATTAGGATCCTCCCTCCATTCTTTCTGTGGGAGCAACATTGCATTATTGAAACGACAGCGCATCAGTTCTCCTTAACGACAGAGATCGTGAGATTGTGAATACCGATGCGGGGGTAGAGGGAAGGAAATGTAGCGCGACTCACCGCAGCATCCACGTTAGCTGGTGAATCGCTGTTTGGGTCTGCGAGCATGGAGATAACGCTGATCATGATTGTCTCTACAGTGTGGATCGGAAGCCAGCGCTCCTCTGGCTTTTCGTAGCCAAACTTGTCTTCTCCTGGCTCGTGCAGAATTGAGATGCAAACGTCCCCATTCTTTGCAACTGTGAGGGAGCAAGAGATGAGAACTGTTACAGCTGTAGTATGCAACTTTTATTTTTAAAAATATGTCTTTTTTTTATGCATTTGTTAAAACTGTCACCATGTTGTGAAAGTATAATATGAGATGGACAATCTGCGAAAACGTCGATCTCCTCCACCTCCTCCCTGAGTTATTACTGCCATCTAAAGAAATGCACCGCTCCCAACCAAAAACAACCAATCGGAGCCAGGAGGAGGGTCTCAGCGCTGTCAATGAACCCTGTGCACTCGCTGCTAAATGTGCTAATGGTACAGAAACAACTTATAGTTACATGAAAACTATTTATCAGCAGTCATTGGTAGTCATGCTACCTAACCTAAGGATTCACAACAGGATCTGCTAACTGTAGAGCAGCAGAGAGCAAAGGAGGCGGGACAGAGGGGGGTGAGAAGAGCTAAGACCCGCCTCCTGGCTCTGATTGGTTGTTTCTATCTAGACCTGGTAGCAGTGGTGGGAAGTAACGAAGTACAAGTGCTTCGTTACTGTACTTAAGTACAATTTTCATGTATCTGTACTTTACTTAAGTAGATTTTATCTTGGATAGTTTCAACTTTTACTGCACTACATTTTACAGTAAGTATCTGTACTGTGTACTTCACTACATTTCTACAAAACCGTTGCATTACTCGTTACATCCAAGTCGCATTGTGCTTTTTTTTCATTAAAATGTGAACGTGATGTTAGCAAAGCTACATGTACAGAGACACATATGTTGCATGAGAAAAAGTTGTCACTCGTGCTGAATTGTTGTGCAGAGGTGTTGACACACTTAATACTTAGTAGGTATTTTTAAAAGCTGGTACTTTTTTTTTTTTTAACTGTTAATGTGGTACTTTCACTTTTACTAGAGTGCATTTTTTGTCTGTTTATTTGTACTTTTACTTAAGTACACTGTTTGAGTACTTTCTCCACCAATGCCTGGTAGAAGACTGAGGAGCTAGATTTTTTTTTAACAGATTACTTGTCTAATACCAAACTGTCACAACATGGTGACAGTTTCAACAAATATGAAATAAAAAGTAAGAGTTACACACTGCAGCTTTAAATAAGGAGAATAGTTTAGATATTTAGCCACAAACCACACAATGATATCTTGAGAGATGTCTTTACCATTTGGATGCCAAATTTCTGTGATGAATTTCATCTTTGGTGGTCGTAGCGGATAATCATAGGGAAAGGTTAGGTATGCCTTGAAAAATCCTCCTTCACTGCAAAACGAAAGAAAAAAAGAAATGTAAAATAAATAATTCGGTCAGATCCCCCCCTCCAACCCATTTCAATATTTTCTCACTTACAAAAGAGTATCTTGTGGACCAATTATCACAACTTCCCACTTGTATATGTCGTCATCGTCTATCAGACCAGCTGAAAAGCCCTCCACTGGGTTCTTGTTGAGCTCTGGCAGGACATGGAAAAGTTTAGTTATGAAAAGAGTCTGCAAAAAGATAACAGTAAACTTGTATGGCTTTACTGTGAAAGTTTGAAAAGAGGATTTTATCGCAGCCAAGTATTAACTTCACACCACACCAAACTCTTTCAAAATGACAGATTGTGAATGCTAAATATGGATGCCGCGATTATTTGGCTAAAGACTTTAATTGACTCTGCTAGACTATCAGTAGGTAAGATAAGGATAAAACAGATTTTTTTGCCTCATTAAATGCATCAAAAGTACTTAAAATTAAATTTGGTAAGTCAGGTCTCAAAGGCAACCTTGAAGGAAAAGAATGACCATCAAACAGCCAAATATTAAAAAATGTTAATCAGTGTTGAGGTGATATACAGATGTGCACAATAGTGAAGAGATCTATGTCAACTCATTGATTAATACAGTAAAATTTAGGGGTGCACTGATTGGAGTTTTCTTACCGATTCCGATTTTGGTCGATACCAGCTTTTTGTTTGAAATGTTGCTCAATATATCAAGAAAGTTGCTGAATTGGCAACAATAGGGTGACTACTGTTAACTGTAAATGTGCAGACATGACCTGGTCGGCCGGTTTGTCAGTCAAACTGGCTGAAACTCTCACGAGAGAAAAGAAAAGCATAGTGGTTGATTTTTAGGCCTTTGCCGAGGTTGATGACGTCTGTGGATAAGATCGGCTTCACATGTAAAAATTGGCCGATCACCGATCTCCCAAAATTAGGAAAATCGGTGGACCCCTAGTAAAATTATAATGAAAGTATATCTTGACATATTGGGCAATGAGGGAAAAATACATCAATCCTTAAAACTGATTATTTTAGCTTGAATTAAAACCCATTTCTGTAATTTCTGCAAAAATGCCCCCCCTATCCCCAAACAGACATTAAATCAGTATGCTATTGATCTATAAACCTTGCCCAGAGTACCTTATATTTGAAACAGAGTTTAAACTGCCTGCTAACTGATGAGAAATATAGATGTTTTTTCTATAGATGTTACCCAGCTCCATTCCAGCAGAGATCCAAATGTTCGGCATCATCATGAAAAATCACATGCCCTTCCAAATAAACTGGTTACAAGAATACCAAGCGTCAAACTAATACATTTAACAGCATCACAGCTCCAGACTAGTACATGGAACATGACCTTAAATATGTAAAATAAGAGTCTGTATTGATTTCTATTAATTGCTTACAGAAGTAGTAACGTGTGCCCCGATGGAAGGATCGGACTACTTGCAACTATAATTAGCCTTATTAGTGACCAAGGCATCAGATGTTCTTGGATTGATTATTCCTTTGTTCTATCTGACAACTAATACCAAACTAGCTAGCAGCTAGCAGGGTTCTTGGTGCGAGTATGTACTAGTGTAGGTGGCTATTTTGTCATTTTTTAAGTTCTAAATTCCTGTGTTGAATCGTCAAAGTGATTAGCTAACCAAAGCAGCTTAGCAACACGCTGAGGTGTATTGATAAAGGCACCGTTCATGCTGCTGTGTTAGCTCCTCAGTCCTATGGCGTAAAAACAGCGGTCCTTCTAGCTTACAGAAAAGCTAACGTTAGCGCAGCGGTTACACACATAACCTTTGTGTCGTAGTCAAGACTAATGGTTATATTACCTGCTAATTGTTTTCGAAGAAGCAATGCTGATTGTTCGGTCATGGTACGCGAACGGAACCGAGGGAAAACACTGTCTGTAGACAAACACCTTCGGAAAACCAGAGCTAAAACTGGGACAGAAACGAGGCGCTGCGCTGCCAACTGCTGGCTATTTAGACACAACATTCATCCGATGGATGGGAAGTGTGCGCATGCGCATCTTTATATGCTCAGAAAACAACGATTTCTAAAAAAATGTACAGGTTCTTGTCTGAAAGCGTGTTTTCTGCACAGCCTAAACTCTCTTAAACCTTCCCGACTCTTGATTAGTATGACACTTGGTGCAGGCGTTAGCATTGTTCATCATGTTCATATTTTGGACTGTTTGCATTTACTGCTGGGTACTAAAATAAGAGAATTTCAACTCTGCATAAGATAAAATATACATAGTAGAACATATCATTATTTTCTCGCGAGAAGTTAAAATTTACTTAATTTGTACTCACAACTAAACGTGTACTTTGGAATTAAAAAATAAAAAAAAATTAAGACATGTTACCAAATAAACATAGATATCATACATAATAAAAAATAAGATAGAAAAAAAAAATAGATTGAATTTCTTTCGGAGCGTTTTAAAAAAATTTTTTGCTTTTAAGATGCATTCAAATCTATCGGAAAGATCACACAAAACCTCAACTCCGTTACTAAAGCATTAATAAAAACACAAAACCTTAAAACGTTAAGAAATGGCGGTAAAGTAAAGTCAATAAAAACAGTTTGCAAACCGCAGTTAACAAAATACTTAGGAGGTTATGTATATATTTTGCGGCTGTGGAAAAAGACGAGCTACTGAGGTGTACCGGAAGGCAGCAGTAGACGGAAGGAAGGCTGTGCGGCGCCATATTTAATACATCCGATGCTAGCCACCTTTAGCTGCTTACTGACAGAAACTTTAAACTGGACGCGGAAAGGTTCAACAAGCCCTCGCTTTTCTCCAAAATGAATGTAGTGGACCACGTTCGGGATATGGCTGCAGCCGGCCTTTACTCCAATGTCCGCATAGTGAGCAGTTTGTTGCTGACGATGAGTAATAATAACCCGTGAGTAATATCAGTCAGTAATATCAGTGTGGGGCCCGTCTAGTTCCTGACAAGTGTGCCTCAACACTAATATTGTTTTCTCTCCCTGGTGGTGACAGCCTAACGTCAGCTAGTCAACGACGGCTAACAGTAATGATTGTGTCTTTCACAGAGCTGTGTTTTGATTATAACCTCACGAAATTAGGGCGAAAATGATTTAAATCACGGAGGCGCATGCAGGTTCCAACATATAGTCGTATGTATGCTGTGAAATGTAACAATGTTTTTCAGCAGATAAAACATCCGTGGTGGTTTAACATTTATTCTGTTGATGTTTTTCCATCTTCCTCCTTTAGTCCTTATATTGTACGGTGGATTATTTTAACGATAACTGATTGGGATAATTATTTACCAAGACAGACAGTAAAACAATAAAAATAACTTTTACTCTTTGCTGCTGTATTTATTATGCTGGCAGCGTCTTGCATAGACCGAATTGGTTGCTTTTCTCCTATGTCATATAAATATAAAGTCGGTTTTAGTTGTTTAAAATTGATTCTGGTATATTGTTTTGACCCATTGCTAAAATAATTTAATTCCAGAGAGCTGTTCTCACCGGCCCAGAAGTACCAGCTGTTGGTTTACCATGCTGACGCCATCTTCCATGACAAGGAATACCGCAACGCTGCCTGTAAGTACAGCATGGCTCTGCAGCAGAAGAAGGTGCTCAACAAAACATCCAAGGTTCGAACCTCAACTGGTGGAGCTGCTGCCAACATCCAGGCACAGGTTAGTTTTGTTTTGTTGGCACCTTGTCATGTGTTGTTCAGGGTTTCCCCCCCCAGTGTATTATAAGCCTGGCGGGCCACCAGGCTTTACTGGTGCCCCGCCAGACTAGGCATTATTTATTTACCCCAGTCTTTTTAAAATGTTTGCATTTTTTAAGACTTTGTAGTTTGTGTTATCTTTCAGTAACACATAATTATCAAGTGATATTTTCAAATTTCCTGTCAACTTTAAACATTTTTCAACTGAAAAACACGACGGACCGCTGGATGAGCGACTGCCCTAACACCCAACCACTGGGCTTAGCAGGTTTTCTGGGGGGGGAACCTTGTTGTTACCACATCTGATATCCAGTATGTTGTTATAATTATGGATAAAAGATGTAATGTATGAGTTAGTCACTGAAATGTGCCATTTTTATTTCAGCTTGATCCTCCATCATGCCAAATTGGAAGGTCAAAAATCGATTGTTTTTCAAACCAGTATTTGAAATGGAATAAGAAGGATAAAGGCTTTAAAAAAAAAAAGATGCTATTTTAAAAGAAATTGTATTTTCCGTGGAGGCATTCTGACACGGAGCAAAACGTTCACATAACAGGAACGGTGAAAGGAGTTCAGCAGATTTGCGCCGTTTTATTCTTTTGAGCTTTTAAATGAACCTCTCTGTCATGGAACACGCTGCATTTATACATCTCATCTTCAACTTCTTAATTAAATTATCACAGTTGTACTGGGTGCTGTGACGTTGAGCAGAAACTTATTAGTAGCACTTTTTTTTTTTTTTTTTTTCCCCTTTCAGAGTTTGCCGTCAGAAATCGAGGTAAAGTACAAGATAGCTGAATGCTACACCATACTGAAACTGGATAAAGACGCTATCGCTGTTCTGGACGGGATCCCATCAAGACAAAGGACTCCAAAGGTAGAGTTGTTCCTTTTTGAATGGAGAATCGTCTGTGAACAAGCAGAATCCCAACAAGGACTCGTCTCCGTCTCTTTTAATCCAGCTTCTTATTTAATGGAAACATCGCAATTGTGAAATCGTTTTTATTTTCTTGGCATTTGTGGAATATCGACAAATATCGACACGTTTCTAATGGAAACGCAGCGACGGGCAGAGCAGTGTGACTCCAGACTTGGAAAGTTTGCAAGACAGAAACCTGGATTTGAGTTTATAATCTAAAGTTCAGCTGGATCTACTGACAAAAGCAGCGTTTTATCTAAACACCGTTGTCAGAAATGCAGTTGCATAACAGGAAATGATGCAGAGCTCATGATATGAACGATTAATAAATTGAGTGTATTTTTGCATTAATGTTTTTGTGGAGTACTGTCTAATACTGTTGTGATTCTGTTTTGTTTTTTTTTCTGTCCTCAGATCAACATGATGCTGGCTAACCTGTACAGGAAAGCCGGTCAGGAACGCTCGGCCGTGACGAGCTACAAAGAGGTGCTCAGACAGTGTCCGCTGGCCCTGGACGCCATAATCGGTACGCACAGATATACACGTACACAGACATGTCGTACATGTCTGTGTACGACATGAAGCCGTACACACTTCATGTCAATGACATTTCCAGTTTGGTCAGGATCTTAAAAATCATTCTTATTGGCTATAAACATACCAGAACAAGGAGCAGTTTTTATTCATTAATTTTTTTTCTCTCATTACTTTGGTAAAATGTAATGCTATTCTATTGTCGGCTACCTGGAGGGATACTTGAGGACAGATTTTAAGGCAACAGCTGGAGCTCCACACGTTTCCAAATCCACACCAAACCGTTTGTGTTAAAAAGTTGAAAAGTCGCGGTTTGGCTCTCTTGCAGGACTTTTGTTTAGAATCCAGAACAGTTAAAGGAGCAGAACAAACAGCAAGATTTTCAGATGCGTTGTTACTTGAAGTTTGCTCGTTTGTTGTGCTGTCAAAAGGAATCGTTTCCCACTCTTTAAATACTATATGGTAGTTTTATGCTTTACGGATGTAGAGGTCACCTCCACATCAAAAGCTTCAGGCTCAGAATTTATTTATTTATTTTTTTTACTTTAAGCCCTGCCTATAACACGAGATGTTTAGTGAATGCATATAAAAATATCTGACACGCCCTCTGCAGCACTATCTGCATTTCAGTTCATCATAAAACTAAGCAATTTGACATTTCGAAAACAAATTTCCTTGATGGAAACGAGTTTTGAAACAAGTTGGGTTTTTTAATCCATATCAAAATAATTGGTTTATTTTACAAAACTGCAATGCAAACACTTCTTTCACATCGCATGTCTCACATGATCATCAACTGGACGTTGCCAATGGCGCAAACCACAAAGATGACAGGAAGCAGTGGGAGGACGACGGCGCCTCCTGTTTTTTTTTTTTTTTTTCTAAATGTCTTGTCATGTGAACAAATGTATTCTCTTCTTTTTTAAGTTGTGTATAATATTTAATCTAAACACCAGAATTGTGAAATTGTCTTCTTTTCTTTTTTTACATTAAAGGAATATTGACAAAGTTGTGTACACATCTGTAATGAAACACAGCTACAGTTTTGTATGAAGGTTTATCTGTAAAAGAGACAAACCTTTGTTTCATATTTACTTCTCTACGCTCTAAGTTTTCACGCTGCTCCAACTGCTTGGATTTAGTTGATGAATTGACGTTGAAAATCAAATCAAAGCGTCTCTCTCTCTCTCTCTCTCTCTCTCTCTCTCTATCTCTCTATCTCTCTCCTCCAGGTCTTCTCTCTCTGTCGGTGAAAGGAGCGGAGGTCGCCTCCATGACCATGGATGTGATCCAGAATCTCCCCAACCTGGACTGGCTCTCTGTGTGGATCAAAGCGTACGCCTTCATCCACGCCGGGGACAACCAGAGAGCCATCAACACCATCTGGTGAGAACGGGTTTGATGTCTCCTCCCAGCTTGGCCGCCTTCCCTCCGCTTCCCTAAAATAAGCTGTTCTCCTTCAGCTCTCTAGAGAAGAAGTCACTACTGCGGGACAACGTGGACCTCCTGGTGAGCCTGGCCGACGTCTATTTCAGGGCAGGCGACACCAAGAACGCCATTCTTAAATTTGAACAAGCCCAGATGCTGGACCCGTACCTCATCAAAGGTGTGAACCATTACATCAGCTCAAACGATTAATCGACTATTGAAATAATTGTCAGCTAATTTATTAATTGATTAATCACTAACTGGAGTGCACAGAGCAGTAATTAAGCCAAAAATGGCTGAAAATATCTACAGTTTGCATTTAAGATAAAAAAACAGACACTTTTTCTATAAATACGTTCTACCCTAAATTCCTCAACGACATCGTTATAGCAACACCTGGTTCAAATTCTGTAAGAAAAAAAAAGCACCTTTTGCTATCCATTTATTAATTGATTAATTCAAAAATAGTCAAAAGCTAAACCTACACAGTATTCATGTTAAACCAGGTAGAAATATTGTTTTTTAGCTGCGTCCTTTTCCTATAAATGATCAACGGTTCACTACTGGATTGCTGTGTTGCTGCACTTTAGGCAATAGGATGTTTATTTTCTTATTTAAAAATTAATTGAATTGTTTATTTGCATCTATTAATATCTGTCTAACATTCCATTAAAAAAGGCTTAAATGTAAAATCTGCAGAATGTGCCTTTTTTAATTTTTTTTTAATTTTTTTATTTTTTTTACCCGATTAATTGTCAGAATAAAGAATAATCGATTAATTGAAACGATCGTTAGTTGCAGTCCTAAACAGCTGCTTCTTCGGACTTGCAGGTATGGATGTTTACGGCTACCTGATGGCTCGGGAGGGACACCTGGAAGACGTGGAAGTCCTGGGAGGACGGCTGTTTAATATTTCTGACCAACACGCTGAACCCTGGGTGATCTCTGGGTGAGTCTTTGAACGCACCGTCTTCTCTTAAATCAACATCGATGTTGATTTAAGACATCGTCAGCCTCATTTGGTGACAGTGTCTTCTGCTTGACTGGTGCAGGTTTTTAAATGTGTATGTGTTGTTCAGCTGCCACAGCTTTTACAGCAAGCGCTACTCCAGAGCCCTCTACTTGGGGGCCAAAGCCATCCAGCTGAACAGCAACAGCGTCCAGGCCCTCCTCCTGAAGGGGGCAGCACTGAGGAACATGGGCCGAGTTCAGGAGGCCATCATCCACTTCAGAGAGGCCATGCGGTTAGCGCCTTGCAGGCTGGACTGCTATGAAGGTACGGCTTGTTTGTCTACCTACTGTCAGACGGTCCGGGTGTTTTGGGAGGAGAGAATTTCTGATCTGCATTCGTTCAACACCTTCAGGTCTGATCGACTGCTACCTGGCGTCCAATGGGATTCGAGAAGCGATGGGAATGGCGAACAATATCTATAAGACTCTGGGGGCCAACGCGCAGACTCTGACCATCCTGGCCACGGTGTGCCTGGAAGACCCGGTGACTCAGGAGAAAGCCAAAGCTCTGCTGGACAAGGCCCTCGCTCAGAGGCCCGACTACACCAAGGCTGTGGTGAAGAAGGCCGAGCTGCTCAGTGCGTATCGGTTGCTACACAAACCTTAGATTGCAGTTTAGAACACGACAGGGTCGTCTCCACACTAACGGAATAATTCTCTGTTTGTGAAGATCGGGAGCAGAAATACGAAGAAGGGATCGCGCTCCTGCGGAACGCGCTGGCCAATCAAAGCGACTGCGTCCTGCACAGAATGCTGGGAGATTTCCTGGTGGCAGTCAATGATTATCAAGAGGCTATGGACCAGTACAGCATCGCTTTGAGGTAAATTAATATTTTTTTTATCCCCCGCAAAATGTTTAATTGTGTAGCACATTTCATCAACAAGACAGTTCAAAGTGCTTCACACCATTAAAGACATAATATAGTAACCAACTACTGTAGACCCGAATCTCAAGCTGTGTTGAAGAGTTTGGTCCAGCAGGCCTCAACTTTGAGCTTTAAACAATAAAAAGCAAAAAAAAAAAGGTGCAGAATTGGATAAAAACGTATGGTTAGTTAACCTGCTGTCAGTAGCATGTGGGCTATCATTAGCATCTTGACTTGCAGTAATGTCCTCCATGTAGCCTGCTAACAGTAGTGTATGAGCTAAAATTACCAAGAAAGAAATGCTAATGTTAGCTAAAATGATGTAATAACATGGGGCCTATCGCTATCATTTTGGCTAACATTGACTTGCACCTTTCAGTATGTTAAGTTTCGCTGTAATATCTCAATTAGCTAAAGTGCTATCATTAGCATGTTTACCTTCATTAATATACTCCATCCAGACATTAAAGATATCAAAACTCAGGGCTGAGTATTTTTAACTCTTAGTGTTGTTCTATTTCATCCCTACTGACCGCCAGAGGGCGGTGCTGAAAGCACTGAATACTCCCTTCGCGCATGCGCCGTTCGAGCAATAATATCAACAGAGTCACACCTGTGACACATCGGATGATCAATCAGAGGCTATATAGCATGACGTCATCCGAGGCTCTGCTCCTTTTTTCTTCTCGCGTGCGGTTCGCTTTGTATGGCATCAGCCTTTTGGATTTCTGGCTCTTTTCACCGTCGTTGGACGCCCGACTGCCTGTTGGCCGGAGTAGCGGTGTACCGCCCTCCTAGGGCTGCGACGGATC